>JBCJKH010029179.1:0-25854 GCA_039877255.1 Loriculus beryllinus | reverse complement strand
AATCATAAAATAGATCCTCTAAATAAAGTCATCTGTTAGATGACCTTTAAAGGTCATCTCGTTCTCCACTCCCTGCCGTGAGCAGGGACACCTTCAACTAGGTCAGATTGCTCAGAGCCCTGTCCAGCCTGACCTTGAAAAGTGCCAGGGATGGAGCATCCACAGCTTCTCTGGGCAGCTTGTGCCAGTGTTTCACCACCCTCATAATAAGAATCTTCTTCCTTGAAAAAATATAACCAAGTATTAAATAAAGCTTATTATTACAGTGAAAGCATTACTCTTTTTTTCCCAATCTCCAGTGAGTTAGGAGATTATCCCTATCAGCAGATTTGTATTGGGAAGCTGAAGTCAAAAGATCTACTACTTCATGGTCGTCTATGAATTTTCTGCTTCTCTTGTATTCCCATTCTTTGAGAGCCTGTTCAGTGTAAGTTGCTGAAAAAGCTCTGCAAGGGAGACAGAAGCATATATCCCACATACCAACTTTTTCTATGAGCCTTCCTAATTATCAGGACATTCAGGAAAGTGCTCCGGAAGGAGAATAAATAGACCCTCAAATTGGAGTCTGCTGGTGAACAAAAATTGAGATGCTTAACAATTAAGTTACTTTTGTGATTGCATTTGTCATGGATTGTAAAGTAGTCATTCATATGCAGGTAGTTGTTAACTTCCAGGACAGCTTGGGATATCTTCCTACTCTAGATCAGCTGCTGTTTAGAGTAGTTCCTTAGTGAAAATAAAACTTCCATTCTCTTCAGAAACATTCAGATTCAGGAAATTATTAAAGAGATTAGAATTACAGTTATTTCATTTGATATTGAAAATCTTCCAGGCTGGCAGTTTTGATCCTTATCTGTTAAAAGGCATGTAGGTGGTGTCTGAATAAACACTTATGCTTAAAAATTATAAATAAAATAGACTAGAATATATAAATTTATACTAGAAAACCATAGAAAGCCTATCATTGTAGACTGGGGCTGAAGAAGTCATAATCTGAAATAATTCCGAACAATGCAAACTGTAAATTGGAAAGCATTGGCATTAAAAGGTTTGGATTCTTATAGGTAAGAAACTAAACTAATTATTTGCAGTATGTTCTCTCTTACAGTGATATTCAGAGGATTTTGTATTTATTCTGGTTTAGTAGAAGTCTGTCATAGGTGCATGACACTTAACTCATGGCATATACTGTATCTTCTTTTTCTTAAAGCTAACCCATATTTTTAGGTATGGGGGAGAGTAATTGCTCTTGGAATAGAAAACCTCTGCTACACAGGGACACAATGTTAGCAGCTGCTGCAATATACCAAGGTAAGTATTTGAGAGGTAATAAATTACTGAAATTACTTTAAGAACATATTTTTTTTTGTCTCTTTTTCTGACCTCTCTGTAGGGGAAAAAAGGCAGCAGCATTTTGGAGTAGAACAAAATCCCATAATTGTACAGGTATTTTTAACCTAAATTATCATGACAGGATTTGAACTATGGGGTGCAGCAGTATGAGATATTTTTATTGTCCCAAATCTTTCACTGAGAGTCATTATGATGAATATGTTATGCTTGGTTTTAGTGTTCTGGGAACTAAGGATTTCTTAGAACTAATACTTCGTGTCCCTTTCTTTTAACTCCCTCCTTTCCTGCCCTACCAGAAATGTACGGAAATAGTGATGGCTCAGTACCTGCCACATTTCAGATTTTCTACATGATTGGCTGGAAATTCCATGAATCACAGGTAATGTGATGCTGAACTATTCTTTATTTGAAGGTATTTTTTAAATTACTGATGCTTTAAAAGCTTTTTGTAAAATACTTTAACTTAAAATCAGCCCTATTTTTTTTCTTCTTTTTTCCATAGGCAAAACCAGCCAAGAGAGGTTCTGCCACAGTTTCATTTGGAGATCTGTCAAAATTAGGTGGATTTGTATCAAGAGAAAAAAATGATTTTCATCAGCAATAATAGTTGTCTTGAAGCTGCTATAGAACTTCTCATTGCAGATAGTCTTCTCTTGAGCTTCTTTTGTGACAACATTCTGAACTGATGGTTATCTGCACACAGCAGTTTTTTGTTTTGTACTGCCTATGCTACAACATCAGCTGTGTAAAATTATGCTAATTTCTTGTTTCTAGAGAAATGTTTGAGCAGTATTCAAAGAATAAATGCTCTCCTGACTTTGGATTAAATTACTGTTCTCAAATGTAAAACCTCTTCCAGCATTTCAATATCACAGACTGCACCAGGTATGATTTGCAAGTCTTGAGTGTATTTCACTCTACGTGTTTTTAATTATTCCTAAAAGATGGTAGATCATAATAAAGAGTTGTACTTATAACACATCCTGTAAGAGAAAATATCTGCAAATACACAAATATAAATTATTATGGATTTTCTGAGTTGGAAATTGTGGGTAAGAATTACTATCACTCACTGTTTGAAATCAGAATGTTTGAGTTGTGTATAAGGAAGTGGTTGAGTAAGCTCTCTATGATAAAAATATCTTGGGTTGCTGCACATCACCTACAGCCCTCAAATCCAGGACCTTTTCTTTTCACCCCCAAAGCTAGAAATGTTTCTGTGCATGAATAGTAGAGCTCAGCCATAAAGAAACTTGGATGCTCCGTTCTAGCTCTTAACAGAATGTACATATCGTGATTTGACTTAATTTACTGGAAGGAGTAGCAAGCAGAAGAGTCATCCAGCACTCAGATGGATGGGTACAATCGGCTTGGAATTGGCATTCTCAGGGGTTGGTATGCTTTTTGGAGTTCCAGGGTGCTTTTTTGCCTATTCTTTTATCTCATAGCATTTGAAAAATCAAGTGATGTTTTAAATCATAGAATCATAGAATAGTTAGGACTGGAAAGGACTAAATGTTAGTTTAAAATTCCATTTATGCATTACTTTCTGCTTTTCTGCTATCAGAGGCTGAAAACCATGAAGTATGCTTCTTGTTTCCTCCTTAGCTGTAACGTTCGTGAGCTATGACTTTCCCTGTATATAGCTGCATTACCAGTAATTGATACGAGTTACAAATATGGCCCATTAACCTGAGGTGTTCAGAAAAAATACCCAGGGATTTCACCTGATTGTAGTACTGACAGAGAATGTTAGAAACAAAAAGTATGGAAAATAGATAATCAGGTATGCTGTTCAATCAGTTTTATCATTGCATCTAGGTGTTGCGTCAATCCTGGTGAAACCAAAGCTTCTGTAGGCTTGCTTTAAGATTATCCAGCAGGTGGAGTTTGACAGAATGATGTGGCACAGACCAGATAGAAAAGGTAGGCAGAAGCCTTCCTGTTCTTTCAAGGGCTATTGAATTATAATTGAAAGACTAGTACAGATGCTGAAATTTACCTCCTGCTGCTTAACCAGTGTTCAGTTTTCAAACTATAGAAATGCTGTTTAAAAGAAAACCATTCATGCACTATTCAGCTAGTTAGAAAATCAGTTTAAGGGCCCAATTTGCGGGTTTGTCTGTCAGTCTGTCTATTTTGACTTGAAGTTAGAAATGAGCAGAGAAGGGAGAAAAAACATCATAAGGAGGGTAGAAAATATTCTGCCTTGGTTTTGCTTATAAGCTGATCCCATAATTATTCAAAGGGAATGAGTTCATCTTGCATTTTCCTTTGAAAAGAGTGGAAAAGGGGGTAGAGGCTGAAAGTGATCTGATAAACTTTGCAGCCCTTTTTCTTAAGACTAAATCTAACCCAATACATCAGTTGTCTTAATACATGATACTGCAGTTCTCTGCAGATCTTCTCTGCCTTTAAATAAAAGTCACTTCAAGGAGGAGCTCTCCAGTTTCTCACATGTAGGTTTTGGTGAAGTTGCGTGTCAGATTACTGTGACTTACACGTTTTTGCCATTGTACGTTAATTTCCAGTCGCCTGAGCTGCTGGTCATGACTCAGGTGTGTTAAGGGGATGAGGAAGTGGAATCTGCTGAGTAAATGTTAGTTGTCAAAGTGCTTCTACTGTACTTGTTTGAAGGACTCTAACTAAGAGACAGAAATGAAGGACTTCCAGTTCTTTATTTCCATGTTCCACAGATGGAATATGTAAGCAGTAAAGTAAGTGAGAATGTGGTTTGCTAATGGGGAAATGTACCTTGTCAACACGGAGAAATGGAATAGTTTTCCTAGCACTCAGGAGTAGGAGGGTGGAAATTTAGATGCTCCATTCACATGGAAATGGCCAGGGCATAGAAGTGAGGGGAAATAAATAGGGTATTGAGGTAGTGTTGGTTGAAATTAGGGGGCATGCAGCTGACAGGTCAAGTATTCATTTCTTTGGCTGACTACATTTTCACAACTGCCTTACATGTGTGTCTTTTAACTGCAGGTCATTTTTTTTTTTCCCTCTAGTATTTCTTCTTGGAACTTTAGGTTACTCTGATCTCCAGTAGACTCTTTCTTTGTATAGCACTTGAATGAATAGCTTTGAAAACAGTTTACTATGAACAGATGTTTTTGTCACATAAGACTGTTATATTTTATTTCTCTCTTTCAGATTTAAGTCTTTATGGCTTTTTAAAATTATAATGAAGAACATGGTTGCCAGTTGCTAGCCTAGAAATCACTTTAAACCCTTAAGAGTAAGTTAAAAATCAGCTTTTGCAGAGTAAGTAACTTCTAAAAAGTAGTTGCTAAAGTGACATAACGTCTCTTGTAAGCTTAGTTTTAAAAGTCTTTATGCATAATATAGAATGTTTTCTTCTGATGACAAAAGAATGGAAAAAAGAATTTTGACAGAATTATTTTGACTAATCAAAAATTAGGAGCCCATATTTAAAATAAAGTTTGAAAGAAATACGTTTACACTTAATGGACATTACTATTTTTGATCCTCCAAAAAGGTCCTGAGTCTCAGATCAATGAGTATGCTTCTTCAGTGTCTTTGATTGCAAGATCTGTCAATGTATATTTTTATGCAAGTCTGCTTAGGCTATGGGGATGATAAAGTGGCTCTACATTTTGTAACCCAAGCATTAGATTTTGCAGACCCTATGCTTTCAAAAGGCTGAGAATTTGTGAAGTTAAACATGGGCAAAGCTTTTTGATTACCTCTAATTTATAAAAATGTCATCAGCAGAAGTGAACCGTAGCAAATGAAATTAAACTTTTTTACCCTGCCTAAAAAAAGAAATAGCAGCTTCTAGAAGAGTGGCCTAACTTTTGTCAGTTGAGAAACACACCAATCTTTCAATGGTGTTCAGTTAGAATTTCCTCATGCAAAGATCTGATCTAGTGGATTAAATTCATTAGAATATAAGAAGCCACATTAAGGAAGTTAGCATATATATTGAGCCTCTTGAATTTTCACTTCTGTAATCCAGGAACTTAATATTCATTTTACAAAGATGTGATCTATTTTGGTGCAGGTTTTGGAGCTGATTTTGGGGGGAGGGGGGAGTACAGTTGTTGTAGTAGTTTGATTAGGCTAGGAGTAGTGAAGCAAATGTGCCATGTATAGGTGATAGATTGATTGGGTCTTGGGTGCCCTTGGGTGAAGGAACAGGAAAAAGAGAAGAAAAAGAAAAACCTGAAACATTAAAGTTTTAGCCCAAGGCTGCTTATCAGTGTGAAATAGAAAGCATGGAAGAGAGTGCATGTGCTTGGTGCAGGGGAGAATGACTTATGGCTTAAGTAATTTTGTTGATTTGTTAATAGTTTGTAATTAATATTTAATTAATATAGTCCTTGAACTGTGCATACACAATCAATAGCAGCAGTGTAGCAGATGAATGACTGGACTAGAGCTTTACAAAACCTTAGTTAACAGGAGGTTTGGGTTAAAGAACCAAACCCTGTTAGCATCCATCTCCTTTGGAGGTGTGGACACTGTAAACTGTGCTGTTCCCTACACTTCAGTAACCCACCCTCCTGCTAGCATAGCAGCCCACAAGGTGAGGTGCAGGAACACCCCAGCAGTGGCCAGTGCTGGTTGCACCCTGTACTGTGGGCCCATAACAGGCTTGCAGGCTATTCCTGGCTGCTGGGAAGGGTCCTCCCTCAGGCCTCCACATAGCCTGCAATGCAGGAGGGCATCTTCTTGGTGGCAGACCAGATTTTGACTGCTCCTCTCTTCTGCCTGCTGGAAATGTTACTGCCTTTATGCTTGATTTTAAGCTGACTTCCTTCCCCCCACAGGTCTCTTGGTAACTGCCTGGTTACTGTTTAATGTGGCTGATGATTGTCTTCATTTTCAGCCTTACCAGATTTTGAGCAAATGCTCTCTTGAGTTTTGGGTATTTTGTTCACAAACATTTCATTAATCCTTAGCAGCCAGTGTCCAGGCTTTATTTTTCTGCCAAGAGAAGGCTATGTGAATTTCCCCCACAATTTGAAGCTGTTCCTTTGGGTACAAAGTACATTGATAAAGTAAGAGACAAAGCCCTTCTCAGAGATAATGTTTCTGTTTGAAACTTTATTTTTGAGGAGTGATGACCAATACTGGGGAACCTTACTTGTCCTCAAAGTGTTCATTATAGGCCAGAATGTATCACAATAAAGCAGTTTTCTAATGATAATCTGTGAAATAGAGACCACACTTTTCCAGCACTAATGAATCCAAATTAATGCATTTTCTTCCTGCATTTTTTAGGGATTCCTTATGCTTTGTAGAAGTGCAGCTTAAAGTTGGGATCTGCACATGCATTGTGTGACTTCTCATCATTGACTTGTTCTTTTAATACTGCATCCAGAGTTTGTGTGAGAACGTGAAGAAAATGAGGGATAAAACTACCCTTGTAAATAAATGTGTTTACCATGAAGAATTCCATGTTTCCGATCAAATTCCTGTTTTCATGTATGGCAAAACTACAAGGACGGAAACACATTGGATACACATAATATCACCTTTTTTACCTAGTGAACAACCTAAGAAGTGGCTAGTTTAGCATGTGTTAATTCAAATGGTTTGAAGCTCTGCTCTTGAACTTCTAAGGTGAAGTACCCCACTATTAAAAAATTACTTACTCTGTGGAGATACAGTCCAAAACAAAGAATTTACTAAGGGAATCTGACGGGTAGCAGGTTTAAGAAGTAGTAACTTCAAATTTTTGTTGATCCTGGAATTGCTGTATGCTGTATTCACCCTGAACAGAACCACTGTCTGATGGATGTGTTGCCCCTCCTTTAGCTCTTGATCATCTCATCTCTACAAAGTATATACTTTTAGCACCTAAATGGCAGGAGCATCCATTCTTACACAAAGCTACGGGCTTCCCACTTCTTTTCGATTATGTGTTCTATTTTTCTGTTTGTGAAGATTTATTAAGTGCTAGAATTATTCTCTGCTTTAATTTGAATTTACTGACAATTGATATGTGACTTCTAATGATATTCCCTAATATCAGCATTGCTTTCACTTTTATAATTAAAAATGTAATTCCCATAAAACACCACTTTAAATTTTATTCCTGACTCAACAGCAGAATGCCCAACCAATCTCAGAGCAGTATTGCTGTTCCAGGCAATGACTAGCGAGATTTAGTTAGTAAATTAATGTTGAATTTCAGAGATAGCCAGGTTCAAAATATAAACCAAAGTCATAATTCAGTATCCGTGTAATGTGCATTTGCATAGCATCATATCCATGCCTGAGTTTTCTTGCCTGTGAATTTCTTTAGTTGCCTATAGTTATTCCTGGAATTCCAGAAAAGTAGCAGAGGCCTAGCTACTGCCCAAGGGGTTTTGTTAGTCACACCTCCAACAAAGCATTCCTTAGGTGATTTTGCCTACAGGACTCGATTTAGAGGGTGTTCTCAGAAGGAGCTGTAGTGCTGTCACAGCACTATTCTAGTCAACAGACATGGAGCCATTTTTTGGTGCTTGGGTGATTGATCTTCATTTCCTACTTTCCACAAAACAAACTCAAATGTGTTGTTTTATTTAGACGTGAGCTTTCCAAAGAGTTGCTTAGAATTTGGGTGTGTTTTTTGTCTTCCGGCTCAGTGAATCTTTATTGAATGGAAAGTAGAACTTTGAACACTGAATGGATTGGGTAATTGTATCTGTATTTGGGATGTTTTACAGCATGGTGGCTGGTACTTTTTGGTATGTAGGAATTAATTATCCCTTACTCAGAAGATAGCATTTAATTGATAGCTTCTATAACTCTGTGGTTAGCTATCTCAAAGATACGGAATTAAAAGTTAATGGTATGGTTATTTATAGGCCTCTGAGATATGTTTGGAGTAGACTTAGTTGTTTTACTTAGGGGAAAGGATTCAGGTTTATGAACCCAAAAGCTTCATAAGTGCAGGGAAGTTTTACTGTAGAAAGTTACCTGTGTCTGCACTCCTGTCTGGTATTTTCTCCTGGGCAGCTTGGCTTTGTTAGACTGGGTTTCTAGATCTCTGAACAGTCACGCAGAGACTGGGCATCATTTCAGAGATCTTGAGCATGGAAGTCAGAGTCCCTTAGCTGTAAAAGGATTTCAGTCAGATGTTAAGAGTGCTGATTACTACAGCATACAAATGGTCTGTACATCTACCTTTTCAGATTCTGCTTTTGGATAACATGCTCCATTTAACTGTATTGTAAATATTATTTGTTTTCGAGCAGTTAACCATCTTGAAAAAGACATCAACATGACCTAGTAAGTATAACACTTGAAATGAGTTTACAAATGAATCTTGGCATAAGACAAATGTATTTTAACAATGTGGTTTGTATGCCTGCTCCCTGCATATTTATTTTCAACCTCCAGTTGATTAGCTGCTTTGTCTTGTGTAGAGAAATGACCTGTTTAATGCAGTGGGAAGTTGAGTAGCGTTTGTTAATGGATGCTTAGAACAGGCACAGTCAGACATTTTAAATTATTCTAACTAAGCAGTAATTCTAATTTATTTCTAAAGATAGAAGTCTAACAGCCCAATTACCTAGTTTCCTCACAGACTGTAATGAGTACAGTTAGCATAAAATTGGTCTGTAAATTTAATGGGCAGTTTCTTGTCATGTGGACATGGAAAACACTAGCAGAAATGTGGCAAGCTATGTTAGAGCCCGTATAGTAACTTGCTCTCATTGGATGCTGCCTTGACAAAATGCATTACTGTAAAATATTAATTCAATCTGTTCAGTACAAGGAGATTTTAAAGGGTTGGCTCAAACAGGGATGACAATAGAGTTGAAAGTTCCTTCAAAAAAGAATCTGCCTTTTTGTCTGAGTTAGCAGTAGGGTTTTGTCTTTTTTGACATGGTATTATGACTATATTGTAATATATGTCAGGCTATAGCTCATATCAGGCCAGTTCTCTATGTGCAGCCTCATAAGTATAGTTGGATCAGTTTTTCTCAATGTAGTACATACATTAATAAAGATAAAGATTACACACATACATGATAAAGATAAAAAAAAAATTAATATCCTTCTTAGAAGAGAAAGGGGTGCCAAGCCCTACAGCCCATAGATTCTCAAACCATGATTCAGGCAGCTGCTGTGGCACAGGGTTGCTAGTGCTTGTACAGTTCATTGGATGTAACCAGGTGTGGGGCACTTGAGAATTTCTAGCTGATGGAATCCAAAAGACATTTTTGCCTTTCTTTCTACAGCTGAATTGTTTGATGTGAAATTCTCTTTGTGACTGTTTTCATGCAGTACGGTAAAGAAAACTGAGAAAGACCTAGCTAAGTTGCAGTAACCTCCCCAAGGCTGAAGTGGTAAAAATTATGGGCTATGAGAACACATACGTAATGTTTCATGAAGTTTCTTCTACTTTGCCTGTTCCCTAGAGGGTGAATAAACAAACAAAAAACCCTGAGGCTTGAAGATTAGAACCAAGTGTTTTGAAGTATGTTTTCATGATGTACTCTTTCACCTCTCCTACGCAAGCAGCCATTAGTGGAAAAAGAGATGAATATGAGATTTCTGTCAGGCTTCTCGATCATGGACATGCTTTAATTACTGAAACAGTGAATCCAGTTTAAAAGTACTACTACTGCATCATTCTCTTAAGTAGAATTAATAAAATTAGAGCTGCAGCTATGGAAGTAGCAAGTTAGTTTTTGTGCAGTAGAATGCCAGCTTAGTGTGGCACTGATTTATGCTCTACCACACTTTGTCCCACCTCATAGTTTTCCACAGCACACTTTCTTGCCTTCCTCTTTTGCTGTATAATGCTAACTGGGCAAATGGAATTGTGTGGCTGATCCTGCCTTTGTGGCCTGGTAGGCTGCTATGTGTACTCTGTGTCTAGCAGCCTGCCAAACAAAACAAGCAGTGTGTTCAGTTTACTTGTTTGTAGGTCCATTAAAAGATGTATCTTTACATTTCTAGGATTTAACTTGGGGCAGTGTGAAATACTTTATTAAAATGTATTAGTTGCATACGTTATAGCAAGAAATATCAGTTTCATAAGTATGTAATGTTGGATACATATATTGGTCCCAGATTAACAATAGCATTCCTGGTTAGACTCAATTTATTTTGTGGGTCTTCTAACTTTAGCTTATTTAAGAAATAGTATTTAGAGAGGGTATTAAAGTTTTTTAAAGTGTATTTTTCTTAGTCCCTGAACTCAGTGTGAACCTCTCAGCAAGAGGAGAAAAGCATGAGGCAGACCATTGCTGGCCTCCATCAGACTGAGCTGTACTCATCTAAAATACGAATTCTTATGCAGACAAGTGTATTCAGGTCCAAAAAGGTAGGTCAGAGTTTTAAATACATCTCTTTAGAGTGTATTCATATCCAGTAAATCAGTGCATCTCTCTTCAGTAGTAGCTAAACAGTAAAGATCTTAAAGTGGAAATTAAATTATGTATTCCTTCTGTAAAATGCTTTGGGACTGACTAAACAGATGTAAGCACAGAACAAAGCCCAGTTTCCTCAAGAAGTGTCTAAAACTGGACACATGGGTAAGTTTGGAAGCTGGCTGCAAGGTCAGGTAAGTAAAGCAACATTATAGTTTGGAAGAATATTTCTGCTGCAATCCAATACTTGATTTTTTTTTCTCTTCTGTAGTTTCTTTTTAGCTCAGGTTTTCACCATCCATTGGGAGTAGAACACTTGTGCTCTATAATGAGTGTAAATATCTGTTGAAATAGCACCTACACAGCACAGACGCGTGCTGAATATGTATTCTGTTGCATAACAGAAATTGAAACTAAAGGGGGGAAAGTAAATCCCATACACAAACTTCTAAGTGGAAATGAGAATGGAATGTTAAGGAGATACTGCTTGAGGAAGATGCGTGAGTGTTGCAATGATAACAGTAAATAATCTATGCTCGCACATCTTTCTTAGGTCGGAGTTTTTCTGTTGAGTCTTTCTCACAGTTTTGGGTTGCACAAAAGTTACAGTTGAAAATTTGCAGTGTAAACCCTGGCACGCTGCAGTACATGTGTGCAGCAGTGTTCAGAACAGGGACCTACCATGACCCCCATGAGCTACCCACTGGAAGTCCTACATCAATCTGATGTTAATGTTTTCCTAGCAATCATATTTTCAGCCGTGTTCTTGTGGAACAGACTTCCTAAGCATACTTCATTTAAAAAGTAATTTAAACTTCAGTACAGTGCCGTTAACTGACAATATTTTTATTAATGGTACACGAGTAGAAAATAATTGAACAGTAATGAGGATATTAATATCATTATTGTGAGCTATATACAGTTTATATTTCAGTAAAGCATGTATCTTTTATCTTCTATACTGTACTTTGCAGAAATACAGAATGTGATTATGCTTTTTTAGTGTGTAGATTTGCAGTTATTGTTGCATTAAGTTGTTTTGCAGCTTGTTTAATACAGCTGACTATGTTACTATTTAAGTTTTTTTCTCAAAAGGCATAAAAAGCAAAATTCTTTAGAAAACAAAGTATGAAAATCTCTGTTCTGCTATATTTTACTCAGCGGTGCAGTATAAATTTGCTACAGGAGAATAAAGCTTATGATGGAAGAGTAATGTAACTTCTGCACAGCTATAGTAGATGAACATGTCTGGTAAGTGTTGAGATCTGCCTCTTTAACCAAGGACTCAAGAAGGAAGCTAAGAGAAGAAAGGTGGCTCACAACTTGTATATTAAAGCTCACATTTAAAACTAGTGACAAAGATTTAAAGGTATTATCAACTCAAGGTTAAAATACAAGTAAAAAGTCCTATTTTTCCTTAACCTTATTTAATAATTTAGGTTTCCCTATGTATTTTTTCATTTCACCTTTTCATGCCCTTCTTTCCCTTTCTATACTGTTGACAGCTCTTGGCTAGTTTTTCATTTTCAAGCTGTTTCTTGAAGGTACTCGATAATAAATCACAACAGTGTGTTTCTTTCCATTTACTGCATGAAAGAAGGCACATCATTTCTGAGTTGAATGATAAGTCATGTTGCCACAAATGCTTTGGCATAAGACCTTGACATTCATTCCTTCTCCACAGGTATTTATGTCAGGGAAACTCATTTATTTGAGCACTCATGGAAAGTAAATACAGGAAGTGTCCCAGTATGACTAAGGCAGACTCACTGTAAAAGAGAAGAAGAAAAAAAGGTACAAAGGGGAGATGTGTTACTACAGAACTAGAACGTAGTTAGTCATTGTAACCTTGTAGCTGGATTGAGCTGTGGTAGTTTTATTACTTATGCAGAAACCAGTTGCACAGTTGCATGTATAATCTGACAGTGGGTTACACATGAGCCTGGCTGAAACAGGTCTGGAACTTTGATGTCCAGATTACCCAGTTAGAGTCACAGGATGGTTTGGGTTGGAAAGGACCTTAAGATAAACAGGGAAGGTTTAGATTGGATATGAGGAAGAAATTCTTTACTGTGAGGGTGGTGAGGCACTGGAATGGGTTACCCAAGGAAGTTGAGCTCCATCCCTGGCTGTGTTCAAGGCCAGGTTGGACGAAGCCTTGGGTGACATGGTTTACTGTGGGGTGTCCCTGCTTATGGCAAGGGGGCTAGAAGTAGGTGATCTTACGGTCCTTTCCAACCCTAACAATTCTATGATTCTATGATTTCAGAATTGCAACATGTCAGGAGCACAGGCTCTTCAGTATACTACAGAAAGCAAGCTGTCATATTGTTCACTTTCAAAGGATATTGGCCAGTCATCTGTTCTCCTATCTCTTACTGACAGCTATTGTAGAACTCAGACGCAATTGTTTTTTTTTTAACTTTAATTGTTAAAGTCATCCACAGTACTCCAAAGATGTAAAGACAATGATATCTAACACAATGCTGCAGGATGTCATGATCATGCTATACGGAATAGATGTTAGAGCCAGAATGAAAAATTAGACTGCTACTCTGGACCTTGCTGAACCACCTCTACTTGAGACCAAGCTTGTGGAGAAGTGCTTTACATGTTCAAACACAGTGCTGTAGATTATATGGAAAGACAGCACCAGAAGGAGTATTAATACTATTCTCTCCACTACAAAAAGACAAAGAATAACACCTAGGCTGTATCCACTGTCTAAGCTTCTATCTACATAGCAGGTTTTCCCACCTTACGCTTCCTACCTTATATATCTCTACATGCTGCAGAGTGCTTGTATTCTTACTTGTGTGCTTCCAGAACAAAAAAATGGGGTTTGGACCCTAAGATTTTTCAAGGTTTTAAGTTCATAATCCCTAACAGTTTTTCTCAGTGTATCTTTAGTGTGTCTCTTTTGCAGAAAGATCTTTCTTTGGGAAAGACCTTGTGGTAGTCTAGGTATCATGAAGGCTAATACTCTTGGCATTTCTGCCTGCATCAGGGTATTTAGAGGGGTGCCTTGTCAAGGAGATGACAGTTTGACATAGACAGAGTGGTCTTCAATAAGGGCATTTATTAAGGGCATTTATTAGAATCAGCTGTCAAGCTGTTAGATAAGATATGCTTCAAAAAAATCACTAAGTGGTGGCTATGAAAAGATATTTTTATTGTTTGTGCAGCCTGAATGATAAATATTAGTCATATATGCAGAACTGATGACAGTTCTATGAGAGAAAAACCTGGATAATATTTTTAACACATACCATTACACATTGCATGCATTTTGTATCATTAATATTTTTATTGCATGTAAAAAGGCAAGTAAAAAGCATAAAACTCAATCTTACATGATAAACAAATACAGAACCATGCAACCTATTAGTCTGATGACAAAAATATTTGAAAAATGTTTTATTAACATACTAAAGGGCCTTTGAAAAGCAACAAAGGGATTTATCATTGTGTTAAAGTGAAAAAATATGAAAAACATTACGAAACATTTCCCTGGAATCTATTAAAAACAAACAAAAAAACCTGAAAAGTGTAAGTAAAATGCAAGCTGTTTATTGAGGCTTTCATTTTCAAAGGTTTGCCATACTTCATTCTATTCTCTATTTGTCCAGCATGCGGTTGTAAGACGTGTTATCTTGTTTACTGTCCTAGAAAGTATGCACAGCAGCACAACAAGTCAGTATTACCAGTTCATTGGAGGTGAAAGATTTTGGACCAATTTATGCAATTATCTCTATAATTTTTCAGATGCATGGTGTCCTAGGACACTGTTCTCTCTGCTTATTTCAGTCCTCTGTGCCTTCTGCTTCAGGGCTGTTTCTTTGGTGTTGGATCCTCACAGTTCCTTGCTTACAGCTTTCTTTTTGTGCTTGCTGTTCTGAGTCTGTCTTTGTATGCCTGTGGAAGATTCCTGACAGAGACACTGATCAAGAAAGGTAACATGATAGTTTGAGGGGACAAAATAATGATGAAAGCCATCAACATTCCTATTTTCCCTCCATGCTTGGTTCCCTTTAAAGATTCTTTTACTGATACGTAGATCATTGAAGGGCTTTTTTCTTCCTTTTACTTTGTAAGTGCTGGGAAGCTGCAGGGATTGTAGACTGTCTGGTGATATTACTTTGCATCCACAGGGAGAGATGCTTGCAAGAGGAATCCAAAGCTATGGGTATTTTGGCAGGGAAACAATTTAAGGAACTTACTGCAGATGATGTGGTTAAGGCTGCAATTTTTACTCCTGACAGTGTTAAGGGAGCTTTTGTGGCCCCTCTGCTATCTAAATCCACACATAAATTACCTCCATGGATATCGTTACATATTGACATTTAAAAGAATCTTGGGCAAAAAAACTTCATACTTTTTTTTTTTCTGAAATTCCTGAGAGTTTCTGCTAAACTTTCCAGGACACTTGTCTATAGCCAGCAAGCTCCCTGATGCAGGACTTGGGGATGTTTCTACTGCTTAGAAACACAAGCCAAAAAAGCAAAGCTTTTATATTTATTGCATATTATCTTTGTGCATAACAGAGGCAGTTTTACCAAAAGTCTTGATTGCACCTAGCTTTGTCTTTATTGCATGTTATCTTTGTGCATAACAGAGGCAGTTTTACCAAAAGTCTTGATTGCACCTAGCTGGATTGCGTTATGCAAAGACACATCGAAGCCTACAGAAACAAAAATCAAATTATGCCAAAACTCCTGAAGCATAGAGAAGGGCTGCAACATAGTCACAGTGCCTGTAATATGTGCCCTTAAAACTGTAGCTCATGATGTGCACAGAGCAGCCTCCCAGGGTGGGGATCTCACTTTGTTTGAAGTCATTCTCAAAACTTCCATTGGAGCCCTACAAGTGGGAGACCATTGAAAATAAGTGTTGAAAATTAGAGGCATCCATTCAGCAGTCTCACACTGTGTACAGTTGTTTCCTTTATTAATGGTCCTGAATTACCCCTGAATAGCATTCACTGAATGTACCAGGAAGAAAAAAGAAATATAATAAAATAAATGTGAAACAACAGCAATTCTCAAAACTTGTTTATTGAATGTCAAACTGAGAGCAGTTATTGACCCAGGGGGATTACAGTTTATTCAGGGTGCCAAATAATTATAGAAGTGACATTAGATCATCGTTTACACTCACTCATTTAAAGCATGAATGACAGTGTCAGCTAAATCAAGGACAAATGAGAAAGAGCTCACAGTTTATAGTATTCCTGAGAAGCATTGCACAGGGTGTAAGTAAATGAGGGCTGTCTGGTCTAGTTGCTGCTCGTTTCCATTGGAAATTACCACCTGCTGTTCTCAGCAGCTTTTAACACTAATATGAGAATCCCTGAGCCAAAGCAATAGAATAACAGTGAATGTTGTTTTCTGTTTTCTGTCTTTTCAGTTAGGTAACAGACAGAGGAAATTACAGAAAAGGCCTCTTAAGCAGAAAGCTTTGGTACTCAGCAAATCTACTCTTTTATTGGAAAATTGTGTAATAGAGGTTTGCAAAACTTACAGCACTTGCTTAAAATAATACAAGTTAGTCATTTGCAAGTCAGGTATCAGTCCCCATTCCATATTTTCCACACAGTGCTTTCCAGATTAAATTCCAACATATGCGAGCTCATCTGCTAGAAAGAACTCCTTAAAGTGGAAATACTTACTGGTCTCTGGTATCAGTGTGATCTCATTTCCTTATACAAATCTGCAAGCACAACTGAATAGCCAACCCAGAAACATTCATTAGAAAATATCTTTCTAAAAATGTTCATGTTAGAACAAACAATGAGGCTTTTGATATAACATACCAGCTTTGCAAACAGGAAGGCTGAAGTAAATTCTTGGCGATCATTAGGAGACAATCATCAATGTAGTCTTCCACTAGATAAGACTTCTCTAGACAAGACTATTTTACAAAAATATTACCAGGAACCCATACCAATGGCTTAATGGATCTTTGCAGCTGAAAGACCAATGAACATGACAGGAGCGTAGGAACATGCACATTAACCCTCTCACTGCAGCTTGGACAGGGAGATCTCTTAACAAGGTAGCTGATCTCTTGAAGAAAAAAAAGTACTCTGATAATAATCAAAATATATCAAGAGAGAATTTCACATGGAGTTGATTTTTCAGTTTCCTTTTTTCTCTTTATCCAAAATTAAAATATTTCAAGTAGTTCAGCTTAGGAAAAGGGTAGACCTGACTAAATAAACAGGACAAATTTCACCTCCCTACTCCTTCAAATTAACATTTTGTTAAACTTTCTGAAGCAAAAGCCTGTTGTTCTTCTCTTTTCTCTACAGAAAGCTCTCCTTCTTTATTATGTAGGCTTTGAAAGGTGGGCACTAACAGCAAAAGAAAGAGAAAACCAGAAAAAAATAAAAGAAGGTATAAGAGGAAGAAGTGATTGGGTCAGTGAGTACCTTGTTCAATGTATACTTAATATCTTTATGCCAATTAACCATTTCTGCAGGCAGAGAAGCAGATAAACACCTAGCTGAAAAATTTGATCTGAAAATTTCTGATTTTCTCATTTATATGTGCATTTGGTGAACAAAAATTGTCTGTACACAGTCACACTCCTATAATCGTTAAGTGTTCCACACTATATAGTTTACATGCTATATTCCAGTCATATATTTCAGGATATGTAATAGAGGTTTCCTGCTGTGTCCAAGCTGTTATTCTCCAGATTTGAGTAAAAATGATGAAGAGTAGCCTATTGTAACTTCTCTTGAAATAGAACATATGAATAAATATTTACCAGCCTAGACTTACTGCATTTATTGAAAATACTTTTTTTTTTTCTCTCTTTTAGCATTTCCTTTTTTAGCTACTTTTAACTAAAAAGAATATAAATGAAAATGTTTAAAGGCCTGCTGTTGGCAGATGGATATGCTCTTAGTTCCTACCCTAATCCTCAGGTATAATGTTTAAAAGTAAAAAAAAAAAAAAAAAAAAATCCCAAAACAAATCATTAATTATTTTTAAGTTGCGTTTTCTCCTGGGGGTAGAATTACTAGCAATTTTAATTTGCTGACCATATAGGTACTTATCAGGTCACACCTGGAATACTGTGTCCAATTGTGATGACCCTAGTTCAAAAGAGACTCTGAAAAATTAGAGAGGGGTCCAGTAGAGAGCCAGCAAAGTGCTGAGAGAATTAGAAACTTGACATATGAAGAAAGGTTGGAAGATTCAAGTTGGTGAAGAGAAGGCTCAAATGGAGCTTATCACACTTTTTCAGTATCTAAAAGACAGTTATGGAGAAGACGGAGACAGCCTCTTTGAGGATGTATAGCAACAGGAGAAACTAGGCACAAGTTACTGCAGGACAAATTCAGTTTGTCTATAAGAAAAGACTTACTTTGGTAAGGCCCTGAATAATGCCTTGCTTTGAACAGAAGTTTGTGGCAGATGATCATCAGAGGTTCCTTCAAACCTAGATTTTTCCATGAAACCCTAATGTAATTCCCTTAATATAAAAGTATATGAAAATATTTAGCACATGATCATAAGCCAATTAAACTTGCAAGCTTACAGTATTTTGTCTTACTTCCACATGCATCCTTGGTCTGTAACAGGAGCCATGTGCTCAATATTATTACAAGCAAAACTGCAGTTGTCTGGAAAGGATTTTTTCAGCAGCTAAGCAAAGGAACACAGCAGTGAAAGCACTAGCAAAAAGTGGCATGTAAAATAAACAAATATCTGCACCACAGTGGTGACATGAAAGAAACTATAGGGTAGTTTCCTGATGTTTTCAGGAAGTCAAAGTTTCTTCTTTACACCTTTGAGCAAAATAAAAGAAATAAATTGCTGTTTATGTATTTAAAAAGAAGGGGAGGAGGAGGGAAATGGCAGAGCAAGGAGGAGGAAGAAAGATTACAACATGTGTGTGAAGCTGGATTTCTGTTTTTGTTTTCAAGATGATTGCCACACACCTGCATGCCTTCTTAAATGCAACACATTACAGGGTAGCAACAGGTAGTAATGTTCAAACCAGCATTCAAGAATAATACATGCTTATCTGGTACAGGTTTTTGCATAAATCTACACCTAGCCACAGTGTATGTGTCTTACTCTATGTATCTCATACCAAATAACTATTCTCTCTTGTTGAAATATGGATGGTTTTCATTAGTAAAATGAATAAGACTGTTAAATATTACCAGAATAAAATGCATGAATTTTGCCAAAGTGTTGCATTTTGTTTAAAAGGAGGACATCGGGACTTTTATAATACTATAATTCAGTGTTCTTCCTAATTGTTCTGGTTCTAATTGTTGCTCATTACAATGAACTAAAGGACAGAAAAAGATCTTATAATGAGACCATTTGGGGGATTTGACAGTTGGTTGCTATTAAAGCCTGGGTTAAATCCATCTTCAATGATCATCTGATTTGCACATCTGACCTAAGGGAATAACCATTGATGAAAAGTTTACCATGACACACTAACAACAAACACAGTGTTGTAGTAGACTTTGAAATTATTTTCTAGCAACTCAAGTATTCAAGAATCAAAGCATTCATACTCTGAGTATTGTATTAAATCTCTCAAATAATCCCAACACTGCCCAAGTCCTAGGAAAAGAAATTCAGTGTTTCTGCTACAATATAACTGTGGAAAACAGGTTAGAAAGCAAAATATCTGTATTATAGAATAATTCTGACACTTGACTGTTAATTTGCCTCACACAATGCTACAGTAAGAGTGAACTGTGTGAAAAACCCCTGGAAAAATGCACATCTACTTGCACTTGGGATTTTACATCACTGTTTGCAACAGTATTTTAGGCACATAAGAACAGATGAGAATCATGCCTCTTGTGGGAGTTAGTGTTAGTTAGACAGTATCTCCTAATGAAAAATACCTCAAATTCTCTTTTTCTGACCAGTACAGGCTAGGAAAAGAGTTATTACTTTCAGCAAAGTTAAGAAAAAATTATGTGCTTCTCTTACAATATCTTTTTTTTTTTTCTTTCTTTAAGTAGAAAACCCAATCAAATCACAGTATAGAAGCCAATATTGTTTTCTGCTCGGAATAAGAGGAACAGGGTTATGTTGCGGAACAGGCTGGTCTGTAAAATATTAATGTATGTCTATTTTCTGACAAGCACTGCTAACATGAACAAATCGCCATTTCTTTTTGGAACAGAGATAATCTTTTCAAATAGACTTCACATCTAGACATTAATATTTTAGTATGGGAGTTGTTTCATACAAGTAGTCCTACAGCAGCAAATGAAGTTGAACCTTTGAGGCTTTTTGTCTAAATTCAAAATTACTATTAATCTTCAATCAAATTGGCATTATCAGTTGAGTAGTTATATACAGCCAAGTGAAGGAACTAATTCTTTTTCTTATTCCCATTTCTCAGCTAAATTCTGTGGTTTGCTTAATGAGTCCAAGCAACAGATATATATTTTTAGATCAATTTAATGGAAAGAGAACGTGCAGGATTGTTGTGGTTTAAACCTAGCTGTTAACTCGGTACCACGCAGCTGCTTGTTCACCCCCGCCTTCCTCCCTCCCCAGGTGGGATGGGGGAGAATCGAAAGTATATAAAACACGTGGGTTGAGGTAAGAACAGTTTAATAATTGAAATAACATAAAATATAGTCATAATAGGAAGAATGCCAACAATAACAATAATAATAGGAAACTGCACAAAAAAAAAAAAAAAGGAAATAGAAGCTCAGAAAACATATGTGATGCGATTGCCCACAGGCTCCTGACCGATACCCAGCCTGACCTTGAGAAGCAATCAGAAGCGTTCCAGGTAAATCCCCACAGTTTGTATACTGGGCATGATGTGCTGTGGTATGGAATACCCCTTTGGGTAGTCTGGGTCCTGTCTCTGCCCTCTCCCAGCTTCTTGTGGCCTCCGCACTGGCAGATCATGAGACTGAGAAGGTCCTCAACCAGAGCAAGTGCTACTTAGCAACAACAGAAACATTGGTGTGTTATCAGGATTGTTCTCAGGCTAATGTCAGAACACAGAAAGGCACCAGCTAATAGGGAGAAAAATAAGTGGTACAGCTGAAACCAACTAGGGTTCATGGATTCTTACAAAGCCTAAAGAAAGGCAACTAAGAAAGCAATTTCAGAGATGTAAGTTTTGATGTGATTGTGGTGGATATCCGAAATTCCTAAAGAAGTCTACCTGTCTATTGGAAAGGTAATACTGAAAAATTCTGAATGTTATTTGCTCAGATTCTGTTGCAGAATGTCTGATCACAGCTTCATTCTTCATCAAGTTGTACAACCTCCTTGTTATAAACTTTAGGAATGTAAGAGCTAAAATGGCCATTCTGTGCCATACTTTTAATTAAAAAGAACAAGTGTCAGTTGAACAGTTTCACAGGTAATCATAGTTTCATATCACTGGTATACTATTCACCTATAAGACTATGTGAATATTCTTTTAGGTCATATGTATTGTACCTGCCATATTTTGGTATAGATTTGGTATAGGACAGGTATAAAATTAGACACATATTTCACATTAGCTTGGCATACAGATTACAACTGCTGCTGTACTTTGGCAAGTAGATCAATTATTCACATGTCAAAGGCAAGCTACCTTGTAGAAATCGTACTTTGATGTTTGCACAGCTATATTGTAGCAGCAGAAAAATTTTCTTTTCCCCAAAAAAAGCCAAAGTGCTGGAGTTACGTTTTGTTTAGGAATGAAGAGGTGCTTAGTTTCTTTGCTGTTTGAGGGATGAATATAATCATATTTGCAGGCAAAAAATGTGGCTTAAAGACCTGTTTTGTTTGATTCCATGACAGAAAGTACTGTTACTAATTTTGTTAAAACTCATTCATATATGCTTTCATAAGTATACAGTTTTCCAAACCTCTCAAAGCTCCAAGGACTGCACAGACTTTTTATAGTTGAGTATATTTTCATTGTCAAGATTCACTGCAAATTAAATATCTATTAGAAAATAATTATTGTCTCTTTCCAGCCTATATTTAACCCCTATATTTAACAAGCATAGAAAAAGAAATAGTAAAATAATTTTGCTTAAAAAATAGCATTTATTATACTCTGTTTTACCCTGTGTGATGGGTTGACCTTTGCTGAACGCCAGGTGCCCACTAGGCCACTCTGTTACTTGTCCCCTCAGCAGAACAGCTGGAGCGAAAATGAGATAGAAAAAAACTTTGTGGGTCAATATGAATTTAGTTTAATAAAGCAAAAGCAAAAGTTATGCATGAAAGCAAAGGGAAACAAAGATTTCATTCTCTGCTTCACATCAGCAGGTTATGTCTGGCCACTTCCAGGGAAGCAGGTCTTAAGTATGCATAGCAGTTGCTAGGGAAGACAAATGTCATGAAAAAAATGTTCCCCTTTCCTCCTCCTTTTTCCTTAGTTTTTATTGCTGACGAGGCAACATATGGTATGGCATATCCCTTTGGTCAGTTTGGGTCAGTTGTTCTGGCTGAGTTTCCTCACAGCTTCTTGTGCATCCCTAGCCTACTGGAGAGACAGTGAACTGATGCCGTGCAAGCACTTCTGAGCAGCAGCCAAACACTGGTGTGTTATCAGCACCTTTCTAACTACCAGTACAAAACATAGCACTATGAGGGCTGTTTGGGGGAAAATTAACAAGTAATTAAGTGACTATTTTTTACCTTAATCTATAACTTCAGAATGGTGAATGTATCATGGACATCATTGTTGTCTTAAATGCTTGTATTTGCCCAGTACCTCCATCAGGTGTCTGAAAAGGCATTTGACATCTTCTTTGAAGTCTTATCTTTTTTAGTCTTAGGATTAAAAGCAACTCTCAGGCCTGTTATCTTGGTAGAAGTGTCTCAGAGACAAACATACGAATGTGAAATATTTTTGAGAGTGGCATTATTTTAGGGAGTATATTGCATAACCAAAATAAAAATCATTCAATTTCAGTCACATATATTTTACTATACCTAACATTCAGCCTCTGTCTGAAACAGACTGTACACAGGACTTCAGCGGGGACAGAAAGGTTTATTTATTTTTCTCTTGTCTACATATATAGTCAAGAAAATCATGGGCTCAGCAATCCCACAGGTTTCCTTGTTTATTACAGAGGATGAAATCCTAAAGTCTGGAATTATTTTCTCTTTTTTATTTGTTCATTTTCTTAAAACATGATTGCTTTTGCAATTATTTTTAGTGATTTTTCAAATGTAAGAACTAAAAGAAACTGTAAGTAAATTTTCATGCGAAATACAAATAAAAAAAAAACATTTTTTATATTCAAGAAAATATGAACTTAGCAGGGTTTGATATTGCCCTTTTTTTCTCTCTTCTCTAAAATAATTTCCTCCTCTCTAGCCATATTCCTAATTGTTTTCCTTTAAGAGCTCTCATAGCCACCAAATATACACTTTGACATATCCATATTCCCTCTTAATTATCTGCTTTTACTGTCTGTAGATAAGTAATTCTGTTTTTCTTGGGCTTTTGTAAAAGATCTTTTAGAAAGGGCATTTTGGTGCTAATGAGTCAAAAAAGAAAAAATGTCTGGGGCTCTCAAATACTGTGTTCAAACAAAATAATAACACTGAAGAAAACCCACCCTTATCAGATAATTATTAAATGCACATAAAATGACGCTTTGACTTGTCCTTTAGAGAAGTTTTTCTAGACATATGAGGGATAAATAATTCCAGCTGCTTCTGATTCTGCACACAAGACAAGTGTGTTTCATTCCTCTGTTTGGCACCGAACAGACTGTTAACAATGAAAAATAATTTTTCATTTATAGTTCCATCCTATACATACAAAGCCACATGCAAGAGGAAGCTTCTTGAATACATCTTGGCCTTCTAGGTCATAAAAAACATGACATTTAAATGTAGTGTTGTTTTTCTTTTAAAAAATTTCCTTACTTACTAAACTCTCAGGGCTTACACCTTCTGATTTTTTTCCACACCAGGAGCTCTGGAACCTTACTGATGTTTTCTCCTTTTGAAGTAGATGATCACTAAACTCCAGGACTTGCTATTTAGACAGAGCTGTGGGCACTGTCCCTGTCTAAGCAGTGGAGTGAAATTGGGACAACAGCTCCACATGGAGGGAGCCAAGAGAGTCCCCCATCTTCTTACCCCACTGCTCAATAGTCAGCAAGCTCTGCTTTCTGCTCATTAGAAGGAATGAGGCCTAAGACACTTGCCACAGCCTACTTGTGGGGGACTTCAAAGTCTATGGAATACAAAAATAATACCAGAGTTAAAATGTTAGGTGAAATCTGAGAGTCTGGGAGTAGGAAGTGTCTCAGCATCTTCCCATCACAGGTGGAGTTCCACCCCCACCACTTCCCAGCCTCATTAATTCCTTCTACAGAGCGGGAAGCAAACAATAGATATCTTCTCTGTGGGTAGATTTTACCAGACCTTCTTTTTAGTTTTCTGTTGGATCAAGATCATATCACTATGGCATATCATAAGATGATATGCCACCTACCTAGTTATCTGATTTCCTTAACAGAGAAAGGAATGCTGTATATGTTGGATGCAATCTTTTTATTTAACCCATCTCACAAACCCAAATAAATATATAAATAAATATGTACATCATCATCATCATCATCATCATCATGACAATGATGATGACAGAAATGACAGTAAGCATTTACTTTCCAAAGAACTTTCAAAAACAAGACTGCATGTAGACAGCTCTATAAAAATGTATTTGCTTTTGGGCTTGGAAGCAGCAATCCAGCAATAGATAGAAAATACTTTTGTAGGAAAAGAACAAATTTGGTCTGAGAAATCTGGGGTAAACTTCAGCTTCTACAAAAACATCATGATAGCTTTTTGTCTCAGTAGAAAGGTTTCACCTTGAAAGCATTCTGCTTAGAAAAAAGTAAAGGCTAGGTAACAATAGGGGTTTGATATGGTGTGTTAGAGAGTCTGTCCATCTCTAAAAAGCATGTATTATGTCATTAAACCATAGAATCACAGAATCATAGAATCACAGAATCATAGAATAGCAGTTTGGGTCAGAAGGGATCTTAAATATCACCCACTGTCAACCTTCCTGCCATGGGCAGGGGCACCTTCCACTACACCTTCCACTACACCAGGTTGCTCAAAGCCCCATCCAACCTGACCTTGAACATTTCCAGGGATGGGGCATCTACAGCTTCTCTGGGCAACACGTTCCAGAACCTCATGATCCTCACAGGGAGGAATTTCTCCCTAGTATCTAATTTAAATCTACCTTCTTCCAGTTTAAAGCCATTCTCCACTGTCATATAACTACTTGCTCTTATACAAAGTCCCTCTCCAGATTTCTTGTATACCCCCTTCTTCACTGTATCATAAAATCATAGAATGTTCAAGGTTGGAAAGGACCTGAAGATCATCTAGTTCCAGCTCCTCTGCCAAGCTCAGGAGCACCTCACACTAAACCATGTCACCCAAGCCTCTGTCCAATATCGCCTTGAACACTGCCAGGGGTGTAACATTTACTACTTTGGGGAACCTGTTCCAGTGCCTCACCACCCTCACAATAAAGAACTTCTTTATATCTAGCCTGAACTTTGCCTGTTTAAGTTTAAACCCATTTCCCCTTGTCCTATTGTTATAATTCCTGATGAAGGGTCCCTCTCTGGAATTCTTCCAGGCTTCCTTCAGATACTAGAAGGCTGTTATGAGATCTCTACATAGCCTTATTTTCTCCAGGCTGAGCAGCCCCAACTTTCTCAGCCTGTCTTCATATGGGAGATGCTCCAGTCCCCTGATTATCCTTGTGGCCCTCCTCTGGACTTGCTCAGACAGCTCCATCTCCTTCTTCTGTTGAGGACACCAGAGCTGAAGGCAGTGCTCTAGGTGGTGTCTCATGGGAGCAATGTAGAGAGTGAGAATTACTTTCCTTGACCTGCTGTTCACGCTTCTGTTGATGCAGCCCAGTATAAGGTTGGCTTTCCGGACTGCCAATGCACACTGCTGGCTCATGTTGAGCTTCTTGTCAACCAAACTCCCTGTGTCTTTCTCCTTAGGGTATTTTTGCTTAGCATTGCTCCACCCAGTTGCAGAACCTTGCACTTGGCCTTGTTGAATTTTATGAAGTTTTCACTGTCCCATGTCTTAAGCCCATTAATTTCTCTCTTCATGGCACTCCTTCCCTCCAGCATATCAACTGCACC
>JBCJKH010029174.1:0-27190 GCA_039877255.1 Loriculus beryllinus | reverse complement strand
TCAATTTCTAACTTGTTTAAGACAATTTTTCTCTTTTCTAACTCGTTTTTCCCCATGTCTAATTCATTTTGTGCCTTAAAAAAATCTAGTATAAAGACTGGCTTTCATTTTATCACCTGCCTAGCTGCTAGAGATGTTTTCAACTTGGTGTGAGATGCATGGATACAAAGGTCATGAATGTAATATGTGCTCTTAATACATTGTAAAAGAAAACTAAACCACCATCACATCCTGTCAAAAAGGTAATGCCAAAATCTTCTTTCTTGCAGACTTTAATAGAAAGGAATCTCTTGTTTGGAAAGTCAGAATTTGGCTTGGTATTTATAGAGGACTGGGGAGCAGCTTGCAGAAAAGCTGTTTTTCCTTTATAGTCCTGTTCGCCCCTGTAAAAGTACAGGTGTGGAGTGTACTGCAAGTTTTCATTTTCTGCTGGCAGGATTGAACTGTAAAATATGAGCAAAATCATTGTTCGTGTCCTACAAGTTTGTGTTTCTGTGGTTAAATTTATTTCTGAAACTTGCCATCTGCTAAAGCAGGGTTGTTTGTTTTGTTGGTTTCTTTCTTCTTTTTTTTAACTGGGTAAGATGATGGTTAACAGATAAATCTTTAAAATAGTTTTCTGAAGTAGAGATTAATGACATAAACCCTCCAGTCCGTACCCTGTTCCAGCTTCGGCAAAATTCCTCCCAGTGGTAGTGACTTGAAAGCTATGAAAATAAGATCATTTAATGTTGTTTCACAATATTTGCCTTTGCAAGGATTGCACTGTTAGGGAAAGAATACGCCGATGTAAGAAATCATTCAGACTAACATTTTTATTAGTATCTTTAAATAAAATCTTAATTAGTAGATTGATTGCAATGAGGGTTCCAATGCAGGAATAATGTGTTGTTTTTGTTTCAATTTTGCTCCCAGTTCCAATTGCCTGATCAAAGAATTTGGGTAAGTTAATGGCTTATATTTTTGATTTATTCATTGTGAAATAAATTGCATAAGAAAAATAAAATATGAAAGATAACTTACCACTCAATTACAGAGCATGCCACACTTTCCTGCAGAGTGTTGTAGCTGTAGCAGATAAATATCCTCTTATGTCAAATTGGCTTTATTTTTACCTATCTAATCCTGCTGGTTTTATTTGGTGAAGGCAATGGGAGCTTTACCTGAGTGAGCGTTTCAAAATGCAGTCTTTGATTATATTTAACTGAAATTGTTCCAAGCCTTTGGAACAATTTGAAAATCTCTGTATCCTTCAGAGATTGCAATAAAATTTTCAGGCTGAAGTCTCAATAGATTGCAGTAGTTATAAACATTTAATATTTGTTTAAGACATTAAAATACATGGCCTCAAAGGACTTCACGTTTCTATCTCGCATTGACTTCAGTTGGAGTTACTCACTTTAATAGCACTGAAGTTTTGAGCTTAACTGACCCCATTTATTTTGCATGGTTTTGGGTCAGATTTGTCCTGTATGTATACTTACATCATCATCTTTATGCAAACTGGAATTGTACTAAAAAAAGTATTATTGGATAAATTTGAGCCTCCTCTTCTATTTCCACAAAGCATTATTTTTAAGACTTTTAAATTGGTCATGAAAAAAGAGATCCACAGCAACTGCTTTTGCAGATGCAACTCAAATAACACCGTGTTTTGCTTTTGCATTGCTGGCTCCTCAGCTGCAGCACTGAACCCATAAATACTTGTCCCAGCTTTTTCCCAACCTTCAGGCTTCAGAGGGGAGAGCTGGAGCCAGCCGGCTGCAGCTCAGGTCCTGACTCACTCTCACTCACCACTTGCAGTGCGACGTGGACTAACTTCACAAGACAAAGCCAGAATTTCTCAAAACGAGATCTGAGAGTCTCATGTACTCCTTCCCACGTGTGTCTCTAGAAGGCTAGTACAGGAGCTCTCGAAGGTGCTGCCCCTGCATATTGGCACTTAGCCCTTCTTACTGTCTTCTGTGTGCCATCCAAAAGCAGTAATGGACCTTTGCTTTATGCACACATGGCTTTTAATCACATTTTCTTCCTGTAAGGCAAAGGTTTATGCAGCTGCATAAGATGTGCTAGAATCCTGAGATAAAAGGAGCTAGGCAAGCACCAAAGCATTTCTGCAAGCACCATAGATGCTGAATGGGCTCAACAAGTAGGAAGGAGGGTTAGATACCAGACTTAGAGAGCACAAAAGGTCAATCTCAAACATTTTCTTTGCAGCATAGGGAATCCAATGTAGCACATGAAAGTACCACTGTGGGATTTGTGATTTGGCCTAGACACCCTAAATCCCCAGAAAAGTGGCTATGTTTGTGCATATTTGGCAAGCTGAAAACTCTAGTGCAGTCTTTTTCTTCTGTCTGCTTTCTTTGATATTGGCTTGGTCCTCAAATTTCCATCATCCTGCTTTTTTGCGAGCGCATGTCTCCTGGCTATGCTGATGCTTCGAGCAGCTGCAGCAGAAATAGGTATTTAAAATATAAAGTGCCTAGAGCAGGATGCTGATTCATGGGTAAATCTTCATCTTGAGAGATTTGAACACGTCATGCAAGCCTTTCTATCTCAATATGGCAGTTGCATGTGCCATATATTTCAAGGTTATTTCAGATTGTTTGGCAGGAACCCGATAGCGCAAATCAATGGCAACACCCTCTTTTGAATAGATCATGATTTATTTAGTCTGTAAACTCTTTCATCTCCTTCTGGTCCCATGCTATAAAGTGGTTCCATAATTAGAGTCATACTTTATTTGCAGTAGCTTTATGGAGAATCATTGTAAATAATTAAAATAATTTTACAAATAAATAAAAATAAGTTTGGTGAGTGCATTAACAAAGGTTTTATTTTACTGGGCTTATTTTAGGACACAATCCATTCTGTTAGGTCAGCTAAATCCCCACCAACTGCATGAATACAAATAGTGTTATTCTGGAACCATACTGCAGATCAGAAGGAGTTTCTCTACACTGCTTCATAAAGTTCAGCCATGTCTCTTGAATGTGAATATAGCTCAGCCAAGTTCCATGGCTAGACATCCAAATACACACTGTTTCAAGAAAACAAATTTGTAAGTCATAGTTCTTCAAGAAAGCATTATAACTTGCACTGGTGAGGAAGAAATCCTGAGCTTTAGCTGGTGGGTTTTCAAGATTTCTTTAAATAACTCTAGTAAAAATAGAAAGCAAACATTTGAGCAGGTTTTTTTTCCCATGAGTTACGGCCATAAAGTCGGTTGGTTTTGCGATAATAGCAATGAAGGAGTTGCGTTTGTAAAACATGAGGTCATGTAATTCATGACATTGTCTGCTAGATTATTTCATATCATCAGGTTATTCTTAAAAACCAGCAACAACAAACCTTTGCTTTATTTATGCCACTTTTTCTTCTGTTGTTTAATAAATTTTAAGACAAATGTTCAAGGCCCCTGCTGATGATATCTTGCCCGTTGAAATGTTTATAAATACTTGTTTTAGCCGATTATGGTAAGGTCTGCATTTTTGAGTCGGAGCTGGGGAATTGCAACTGCATATTAGTTTGCGTCAGTAGGAGGTTAATAGCCTCTCAGGGAGCTGGAGGGAGGTGGAGGAAAGCTGCTTCCTTTTCCAGACATCTGGACACAGATAGAATCAACAACTCTTATATATGTAAATCAAAAGTTGCTGTTCTATATAAAATACTGTCATTCACTGATCTCAGATTAGGAGCAGACATGACTTATCCATAAGGCAGTAGCTGTATGTAAAGCATGTAATAAGATCTTCTCACTCTCCTGACTCCTCAGAGAGCTTTCATGGAGATGGCAATTATACTAATCCCATCCTCAGGGTCAAGCAGTGCCTTCCTCCTCAGCTCTGTTCAAGGATCGCCACAGCCCTTGGGCACTCAGCTTGGGTGCAGACCCCTCCTGAAAGCCCAGCAGCTTCAGCCACACACCTGCTTCCATGGTGGTCCCCAGTACCATCCCTGGAGAAATGAGGTGTCCACAAGCACCCACCTAACTTCTCAGGAGAGATGCTATCCCTAACAGCTTGCTCCAGAAGTTTGGTGGATTGCTGATTCATAGCATCTCTATGGTCAATGCAGTTCTTGTGGAGTCAAGACTTGCTTTACCATCAGCAATAATGGTGTTTTGAAGGAGTAAGAGTTGCTTTGGTTGTGTTTCAGCTGAAAGAGAGAGTTTCATTGATGAAAAGGGGAAGTCATCTTCTGGGTTAATAATTATTAACCCTGTCCAAAAAAAATCACAACACAACAACAACCTTGGAGAAAAAAAGCTAAGAATAAATTTGTGATATTTACCATCACTGAAAATTATCAGTGAATTCACCTTTTGATGGTGTCACTGGGCTCTGAACACTGGCGTATATCTGTAAATGACATGGGAAGAAGGGTGAGTAGGCAAAGAGTTTGGGAAGAGTATTTTATTGAGAATAGCTAAATCCAAAGCTAACTATGAAGATTTTGCAGAAGATTCATAGAAAGCTGAGTCACCAGGGATTAAAACAGCAGTAAAACTTGATAATACTGAGGGGAAAGTGTGACTCTTAAAACTCATGTCATTCAAGAAAAAAATATTCAAGTTGATAGTTTTATGAAGAATAACAACTGAGTGCTTAGCAGAAATGAATTGAAAACATTATTATGTTATACTGCCTTCAGGTCTTGAATACAGCTGAAGACCCTCTCAAAAAGGAGAAAGTAGAATTAGAAAAGACAGAAAAGTGCAACAATGATGATCAGAGGTAGGGAACAGATTCCATACAAAAAGAGACTAAGTACATTTTCAATTTTTTTTTTTTCTTGGAAAAGAAATGCCCGAGGGAGCTGTGTCCCAGCTCTAAGAGACCATGAATGGTGAGCAGAAATGGTTATTCATTGTTTTCAACAATACCAAAAAACAAAATGAGGGGCACCCAGCTGAACAATCAGGCAAATGGCTTAGAGGAAACAAAAACCAGTGTCTTTTCATATTCACCTAATTAATTTGGCAAACTCTCCTTGACAAAAAATATAAATGGATTCAAAAAGGGTTTCACCAGATGAATGGGAGCAGCAGTCACCAATGGCCATTCAACACCATAATCGAGATCCAAGCCCCAGTTAAGGCTCTTGCACCTCTCATTGCTGGTGTGTGACAGAAGACACTGGAGTGAAGGTTTGTCCCTTGCCTGCCTTCCTGCACATCCCCTGGGGCCACTACTTGAAACCAGGGTATAAGCTTCCCAAAAATGTGTGTCACGGGTTTATGATTCCTGCTTGGTTTTGGTGCTAAAGTTAGTCCTCAGTGCGACAAACCCCAGATTTCACATTATTCAGTTAATATTTTGCAGGTGGACTGATGAGCAGAGGCTGTCTACCTGCATATAAAGATCTTGTGGTCTGGGCTGGCACGATTTTGTGGCCTGTAACAAGCCCGTGCTGCCCAGGTGCACGATTTGCAATAAGGAATTGCATCCCAAATGCCCTGAGCACCATCAGCACACTTAAGGCTGACAAGAAAATGCCCCAATTTTTGGTTCTTATGACCCTATCTCCAGCAGATAGTAACAGTGGAGTGGTATCTGTTTGTATCAGCACAGGCTTCAGGCCAAGTACTTCCCGTTGTTGCTGGAGAATTTCTTGAAAAACATAAATCATACCAGGTAAATACACAGATCAGTCTTAAAAAAAACAATAGTCATTCCTACAGTGAGGAACATAGCAAGTAATACTTTAAAATAATTGGAAGTGCTTGTGTTTCCTCTGAATAAGGGATTTAAAATTAGATGGTGATTTCATACCTGGTTTTGGACTGATGTAATCCTGGAGGCAGTGTTGGAGGTAGTTTTGCTCTACACTGCCATACATTAGAGAAGAATCAGTCCCAATTTCTCTTCTGCAAAATCATGGAAATAAGAACTAAAAAAAAAATAAGCATGACTGAGCCATTTCAAATATAATTGGGAAAATAGTTGCCTTAATATATTACTGTAGGGGACTGAGTACATGAGAAATGACGATCCAAAAATGATTAAAACCACTAGATAATGAAACTGACTTGAATATTAAATGTACGTAAATAAAACATATTATTCTTCACCGTAAATATGCGCTGTCATAACCCATGCACTGTCTGTTGCTGCTAATCACCCTGAAGGCCAAAGGTCATTTTTCATTCGAACCATTTATTTTCTGCAATTGCAAAATAGATGAATGAATTCTTGGGGGGAACAATTAGAAGGAATTAAAGAGAGTGGAAAGACTATTATAAAAGCTTTAAGAATCAATTCTGACTAAAGAAGAAGTCATATAAAAAGAAATATATGGTAACGTTGGGTTGTATGGGTTGATAATGACATCTCAGTGCTGAGATAGAATTACCTTCTCTCCCAGCAGCATCATCATTACATATATCATGCCTGTGATCAGTACATGTCAAAATCCTTCATATTGACAAATGTGCTGTCCACTTGCATCTGTGGAGAATGTTTTAGCAGCTGAGTGATTATGAATCAAACCCCAGAGCTTACAGCCCCTACTGCCTCACAATGCTTTTGCATTTGTTGTCTGACAAGCAAATGTATCTTGACTTCCCTCTGAGATTTTTTTTTCACCGGGTTTGATAAAAGATGTTTGGCAAATTGACAGTGGTACCCTGTACATTGCAATTTGTTCTCAGCATTAGGAATGTGAGCATGAAATGAGAGGGCAAGCTACAGGCTAAAGGAAAAAAAAACCAAACCCACAACCCAAAGCCAGAGCTAACCAGCATGTGAATAGTCATTCCAGGATACAAATACACAGCTCTGACCATTAAAATAAAATTAAAAAAAACCCAAATCAAACCACCAAACCACCAAATCCAAATGTGCAATTATTCCCATTAAATAAAATTTTAAAATCCCAACAATTGGAGCAGTCTGTTATGGATTTTGAAGAAAGGGTTGTAAAGGTGTTCTCAGCTAAGGAGCACTCAGCATCTTGTGTTTCTTGTAATTTCTTCCTTCATTACAAGCAAGGTATTGCACAGAGCTCGTGCTGTGGTTTTTATGCTTTGTATGTGAGATCTTGGGTTTCTTCTTTTTTCATTTGTTTGTGGTGTTATGAAGAGGCAGATGATTACTCTTGCCTGTCAGAGGGCTCAGCAGCAGTCATGAACCTTCCAAGTGACAGTGTTTGAGATTTTGGAGGAAGTTTTGATGGTTAGATCCAGACACCTTAAAGGAAACCATTCTCCAGAAATTATGTAATCCCTACTCCCTGAAAATTACAGACAGCTAACTAAGAGTGGAGATACCCCAAAGCACATAGGGTTTATAGGCAACAAAAGGAATATTAGGAGGTTGAAATATTCAGAGAAAAAATAGGATAGGCATCTAACAGATAATGTAAACACATAACACCAAACCCACCAAAGGTTCATTTCTTATGGATTTGTCTCATAGTCTTTGACTGTGATGGGCCATAGGACTGGACTGAATGTTTGCATGTGTCTGGGACATTGATGGAACCTCTCCGGATATGGCTTCTTGCAGATCTTGGTTGAACTAGAGTGTTCATAAGGTTTTCTCTGCAATATTTGTCCTCTGCGAGTCCTGTAAAAAGACCCAAACTGCAGTAATTGAGTTATTGTTGAGGTCTTTATTTTTATGGCTGATTTCGTCCAAAATGGCCAATGGTTTCAGTAGATGGAATGCATAGACTCACAGGTGCAAACCCACAGACCATGACTGCGTAAATTAGGATTTTATAGAAGCTGAGGCTTAAAAATAGAAGAAATGAACACTGTCTAATTTAGAAGTTTAGAAGCAGCTTTCCATTATAGCAGTTAGGACAGGAGTTCTGCTGTATGCTGGGCTTGTACAGAAACAGCACCATGCTGTAACAGTTATAGGCATAATTCCAAGTGGGACAACATCATGGCCATGACCTTGCCTAATGTGCCCCATGATTTTTGAGTCTGCAGCTCTATGTTTGGTTGGTTTTTTTCCTTCCCCTTGTTTTGTCTCTTGGCAGCATATGTTCTTTGCTTTTTGTGTTTCCGGTGAGGCAGACAGACAAAGCAGTATTTACCATGACAGGTTCTGTGCTATGTTCTGTTGCAGATGTCAGCTATAGAAAACATGGCTGAAAAGCTGGAGAGCTTTAGCACCCTAAAACCGGAGGCCAACGAGCTGATCCAGTCAGTGCCGTCCATGTTCAACTTCCGTGCGCCACCGAGCGCTCTGCCAGAGACCCTGCTGCGGAAGGGCAAGGAGCGTTACACCTGCAGGTAGCCCCAGGGGCACCCCATGCTGCTTTCTCAGGCTTCTGAAATCCCCTCTGCTCAGATGGTTGACAGGGACCGTGGCAGGTCTCAGAGCTCTGTGTGCCCAATAAAACACTGAAAGCGTCTTGCTTTGGGGGTCTTATTAAATTATTGGTGTTATGAAGCAAAGAGCTTGCCCTGTATCATACCAATTTGATAAATGAGGTGGAAACTATTACATAATCAATCCTTTTTTCTCAAATTTTCTCATAACTTTCATAGACACAAGTGTGCTTTCATTACTGTTTTTTTGATCATAAACTTACAGACATGTTTTTTCTCAGGTTTCTGGTTTTAATATCCAAAGGGATCAGTGATAAAATACATGACTTACTAGTATTTCTGTCTGCAGACTTAAAAAAATACAATGAAGATAGTCATTATAAGTGCAACCAAAATGAATGGGAGCTTTGTTGAGGAGAGTAGAATTAGTTGTGTGGGTATTTTGAAGGCTTATATATCACACTGTGAAAAAGTAAATGGGATGTTCAAAAGTGAAGGGATGCAATCTTCAAAGTTGTCACATGGAGCGACCACTACCCTCATTCACTTAAGTGTTGTGTGTGCTCTGCTCCTATGCATTTTTATGAATCTTCTTAATAGGACTGGGCTGATCATAAATTGAATATTAGTATGTTACTTGAACGAAGGGGGAGGGCTCATTGTATTTTTTTCCCCATTATTTTTCTTGTAACATATTATCGAGTTTGGAGAATCGTTTTTAAATTGCGTTATTTAGATCTGTGTATCATCTCCAGAATGCGCAGGTGTTTGACACTGGCATATCAGGTTTATCTGATCTTTTTGAAAACATGTCACCTTCTTTCACGACATGTTGTTATAGAAGCATACCTTGATGGATTAGGTGTTTGAGTCTTGTCTACTCTGATCCTGTTCAGTGCACAGAATGATGTCATGTTTGCTGACACGTAGAATTGGTTGAAAGATTTGAAATTTGCTTACATAGAAGCAGTAGTCAAAGGCTTTAGTAACGGATTCTTTTGATTCCAAATTTGAATGTGACCAATAATCACCTTGTGAGCTTAGAAATTTGGGGTGATCTTTAAAACTGGTACGTTTTCATATATCCCTTGCTTATGCACAAGAAAACCTGGTCAGTGCTAGCAATTCCAATCCCACTCTTCTGTAGTTGTGTCAATCACTTACATTAGATGAATGCTTTTATTATAATGTTACACCAAAGCAATGCCAGTAGTACCATATATTAGTGATTCAGTTTGGGCTGTGCATCCAGTGCCGCTCAAATTGGGACAAAGGTTGCATTATCTTATCAAACCCTTTCTTATCACAGATACTGTGGCAAGATTTTCCCGAGGTCTGCAAACCTAACACGCCACCTGAGGACGCACACTGGAGAGCAGCCCTATAGGTACTGCAACCCCTTATCCCATCTGTGCCTTGGTCAAGTGAATAAAGCAAGGGAATGAGTGTTCAATAGCCTTGCATAAAAGCCACAAGCACCGCTAGCTTTGTGCTTGTGGTGCTCCTTAGCACTGATGACCCACCATTGTGTTTTGGTCTTAAACAGGGCTTCTTTCATTCAGTACTGATACTCACTGTTGGAGCTGTGGAGCTGGAGGAGGGTCTTGGTCCTACTTAGTGAAATTCTTTTGGCTTAGGCAGCTTCTCAGGTGCTATCCACAAATCCTGCCTTTGCCTCATGGGGTAGCTGGCACTTCAGAACTAGAATGATTGAAGTGATTTTCAGTAGGACTTACGGTCATATTTTCCCTTGCAAAAATTTTTTTCTTTGTAGGAGCTTTGTGGTGTTATTTACAGCCTAAAGTTGGGTGTTTTGTCAATCAACTGATTTCTGGAAGGTCCCAGTTGTAAAGGCGTTACTGTATTTATTTGTTTCCTGCCTAATCTGGATACTTTCTGTGGTCTGCCTAACCAAAACCCATGTGGGTGTACTTTCTTGCTGATAGAAGTATGTGTGTGATATTGTGTGTTTAGGACAGTCACATGCAGAAATGTGTGAAGAGAAGCGTCACCTTATTGAAAATGAAAGACTAATTTAAATCAACTGGCAAGAAGCCAGTTCATGTTCCAGTAAAACAGATGCACGAATTTCTGCATTTTATGAGCTGCAAAGAGCAGAGTAAGCGCATTGTGAGGAAACAATGTCTTTTGCCTCTAGTCTCTTTGGGAAATGAGATTCACATCTAATTTTACTGAAGGAGGGTCTTGATGCGTGTTATACCTGTCCACTGCATAAAAGCCACAAGCAATTACTAGCGTAATGGATGATTTCAGCACTAAAAAAACCCTGACATCACTGACAAGCGTAAGAGAAGCATGGGAGAAATAGAAGATTGCAAAACTAAAGTGATGAAGACTGTTGGCTGGTTGCCAGCGAGAGAATTTGGAATAGTTATAGTATGACTTAGTAATGACTTAAAGAGCAATACAGTAAAGGCTTTAGGGACTCCAAATCACTACAGAGTATGAAAATTGATGCCTCTGGTACCAGAGTGATAGACTAAACTACTCACATTGGCACAATATTAAAGGTTGGGATTGTTTATTGCTGTTTTTTGCAAGATAACGAAATTTCCCCTGGCATTAGCAATCAAGCAAGCTAATTCCTCAAGAAAAGATTTAATCACAGTATAATTTAGAATAGGGAAAAAAAAATAGCCCTTTTTACCTTATTTGAGCATTAGTAGAGATCTGTTTCATGTTTTTTCCAGAAGTGTGTAATTGTATTGTATTGGCAGCACATGAAACAATAGTTATTGCTCTACTGTTTTCAAACTTCCCAACTTTGCATGCAACAGTTTCAAAAACATGGGAATCAATTATCTTAGCTAATTTGATGCCATTAACTCTGAAATATTATGCTTATTCCTGAAGGTAGTACTTAAAATGTAAAACCTAATATGAATTAAAGCTAAAAAACCCACCATAGAAATGATATTTCCATTCCAAGAGCACAGCTCTCCTGTTATTCAGCCAAAACTTGTCTGGATTTCAGGGAGGGTTTTGCCTTAATAAGGAGCAAGGAACTGGAGTTGGGTACTGAAGCTGAGTCCAGAAGGTGCTTCATGTCTCTTATGTCAAACCTTACATTTCCATACACTAACAAATCCTTTTCTACCTACTTGTTTTGTTTGGTTTTTTTTAGATGCAAATACTGTGACAGATCCTTTAGTATATCTTCTAACCTGCAGAGACATGTCCGTAACATCCACAATAAAGAGAAGCCATTCAAATGTCACTTGTGTGACAGGTGTTTTGGTCAACAAACCAATCTTGACAGACATCTAAAAAAGCACGAGAACGGGAACATGTCTGGTATGTATGCCTTTTCCCTCCCCAGTGTGCCCTACCTACCGCCAGTGTTCATATACAGGGACTGCATGTTCACTTTCAATGCTACTGAGTGTCAGTAGGCACATGTTGCTCTGTGCTGTCTTCTCCAATGAGTGGGTGTTTGGAAAATATGTAAGTGCCTAAGCTCTGCTGACATTTAAAGTGCTTTGAAAATCCCAGTATAAACTCTACTTTTGTATAACTTAATACCACTGGATGATGTCTTCTCTTTTGGTTTTAATTAAGCCAGCCATAGCATTTTAAGAACAGACTGGGAAAATTGATTTAATCCCACCTCTGCAATCACTTGGCTTTCAATAGGAGTCTTAGATTTGGAGTCTCGGAGGGTACTCTAAAAGATTTTCTTGGCACCTTCTAAAATATTCCCACTGTAAGGAGCTGAAAAGCGCTAGCTATTATGGAGGTAATGGTGCCTCCCAAGCCTTAAAGCAAATTGGTCACTGCACAGCAGCAGCAAAAGCAGTGGCAGCTGGTGGATATCATTGGTCTGGTTTAGGTATCTTTTAGTTTAGGTTTAGGTTTAGGTTTAGGCTTTAGGTTTAGGCTTTAATGAAAATCCTGTCTGTAGTCTTTTAAGTATATACTTTACACCTCTGGAAATAACCAGATATATGCAGTGAATACATAGCTGTGTTTTCCCTGATGCTCAAAGACATCTGTCACTGGTCTGTCAGTGCTAATGACCCTGGGTGATTATGACAGTGGCTGTTCCATATTTTAAACAAATCTGCATAATTGTAGCTAATAAAAAGAAATTCTGTTTGCTCAGTTCAGCCGTTGATCTAACAAAGTCGTTGACTGAGAGTCTTGGAGTCACAAAGGAACAGGAGGGAGATATTGAAATAGATACTTGGCAAAAGTGATTATGGACCATGGAAATGGCGCCCAGCATGCAAGCAGTCTCTTTGGCTATAAATCACCTTTGCCCATAGATAATACCACTTCCCTTCTGATTACCAGTTTTATGGCCGAAAACTGATACAACACTATGACCAACTTTTTTTGGCTCTTGCCCATTTTAACCATCGTTTCAATTTCAATTTGACATAATTATTTAGACACAGAAAATGTAAAAGACCAGCAGTAGAAGTCCTCTATTTTGCTTTAAGGTACTGCAACATCTTCACCTCACTCAGAACTGGAAAGCACAGGAGCAATCCTGGATGACAAGGAAGACTCTTACTTCACAGAAATTAGGAATTTTATTGGAAACAGCAACCACAATAATCAGTCCCCCCGAAACTCAGAGGAGAGGTAAGTTGCATTGGATCTGCATTCAAAAGGTGCAACTTTTCAGGTTTGCTGGCTTATTTTTTACTTTTGATAATGTCTGGAGCCAGAGATACTTCAGCAGTCTGGTTGCTTCAGTGTTCCGCTTGCTGTATGACAAAAAGAAGCATGTCAATTCCCTCCCCATCGTGCATGACCATATTGCCAGCGGCAGATGCTGGAAAGACGGTTACATCTACGAACACATTCCTCCTTGTATCAGAAACTCTCAGTTTCCAGTTCCCATCATTGACTTAAGTCTGTTGAAAAATGCCCTCATTTTACATTCATGGCAGAGCAAGTGAATTGTGCATCCTGTGGGCTAAGTGTACAGAGCCTTAAGATTTAAATGCAATTTAAATGTGTAATTAATAAAGTTGACTAAGCTAAATTCTTGGATCAAATAAAAGATTATAACTAAAAGTCCTTTCCTTTAAGTAACTCAATCCCAAGAAAGATGCTGACCAGCAAAAACCTTGTGAGGCTGTGAGTAGATGTTGGTAGTCCACCTGAACTCCAGGATGTGAAAGACTTTTTTTCTACTAAGATTTATTAGGTATATGGGTGTTTCAGTTCTTCTGAACTAACGGAAGAGAGACCACATCTAAATATTATCAGCTAGTAAAAGTACAACCAAGCAGAAAAGGCTGTAGCAGGGATACGCATGTCAGCTATACATATTTTTTTGAGATTGGCGTTGCATTATGCATTATTTATACTTTTATATTGGCATTACATTATCAGCATTAAAACATTCTTGCTGTTGGTGACAAACTTCACTGTCTTCTCAATTTCCAGATGCCTTTGTGAAGGGATGAAAATGGTGGACATAATTTCCACAAAAGTACTGGATTAAGTGATTACATGCATATTCAAATTTCATTCCGTCTTGATTGGCAATGAGGGTTTAGGATTTTTTCCTTGCACATCTGGTCTCAACATGTCCTCTGACGGGAAGTCAGCAAAGTGGAAAGGTTGCTGGGTTGTGCAGTGTTTCCTTTCTAAATTTGGCACTTCAGACTGCTCTTGATGGATATTTTATCCCTGGCAAATTGCTGCGTTTGAAAGCATAATTAGAGAATCTGTTTTCTTAATCACATGGCTTTTGTTACTTTGGTTGTAGTCCATCTCCCTTTCATTTCTAGCAGCCTCAATTGAGCATAACAAGCAAGTTGGCAGCCCAAACCGTGCTCAACAATTTCTTCTTTCTGCCTATTTAAATAGAAGATGATAAAGAGATATTGCTCTGATTATCTTAGAGGGGGTGGCTGCTTCAGCTGTCCCAACTCTGCAGAGCCTCAGATTTTTTGATAATGTGATATAAACAGGCCATTCCCTAGCTTTTTTTTATTATTATTTTTTTAATGCAATACTCAACTCATGACAGTCTGCTGGAATTTGCTTGGAAATAGATGAAACTCAATTATTTTTAGGAAAATGATACTACTGTTGTATAGGAAACCAACTGTCACTTGTGTATGTTCCATAGGAAGGTATAGCTGTTGCAACAGCAAGTCAAATGTTAAATTCTAAATACACTTCTAGGGCGCATCCTTATCTTGCCAGACTTTTGGTTATATTCCATATTGTCCCACAAAGTTTGAAGCACATGGAGTCTAAAGCAAACTGTGGGTGGACAATGCAGTTTCCATTTTTATAACTGTATTCCTGGAAGAGTAAGGACCTTTCGCACAATGAGAACAATAGATGAATCAAGGCCTCTGTGCTACATATCGAGCAGATACACTGGTAGCATGAATTTGTGTGGCTCCACTGAGTGCTGCCCTTCTACACCACTAGTACCTCTAGCCGTGCATTTGTTGATGCAGCAGTGGTGCTGAGCTTCTTTCGCTCTCATTTAATACAAGTGACATGATGCAGCTCCAAATGGTTAGAATCCTACAAGATTGAGGCCTTTAGCAAACGAGCCCCTACTTCAGCGTGGGTATTATGTCCTTGATAAAATCCCGTAGGAAGTAGTTAAGAGAAGTCATTGTCTGAAAGCAAAGGACAACGTAATAGCAGCGACTAGACCAAATGGTTTTCCATGTGTGTATTGCTATAATTACTCATTTAATAGGAAGAAATACACTTGAAATGTTATGCGAACTTTCTTTTCATTACTTCTTAACCTTCAAATCTGTCAATAATGTAGTTCAGTGTGGAGGCAATATTGCAGGCTTCTCTTCAGGTCTTTAGCTGAAGTCACTTAGGTTCCCATGTATGCAATCCATATGTTCAGTGAAGTAATATGGCTTCTAAATGGGTGGTAGTGTGCAAAATTAATTATGCGTGTAATTCTGACTTTAAAACTCTGAATGCAGTATTGGATGTCATTTTTGAAAGTGCCACATCTGATTTTCAGAGTTTCTTGGCCCCTACAGCTTCTGCTAAAAGGCAGTGAGTTGTTTTGCACAGACTACATATATGATTGGAAACATGAGATGAAATAATGCATGAGAAAATTTGGAATGGATATCTGAACATACCTCCACTTGAACAGTAGTTTTAGCAGGATAACTGGAAAATACCATGCTCATGGTACTGTAACATCCCACTGATTTTTTAGTAGAAGTTTCGCCAATTTTCTGCCTAAATGTCTGAAGCTAAACAAGATACAAAATCCAGAAATCCCTTTATTCTACTGGGGCAGATCATTTTGACATCTGACATTTTGACATCATTGACCAGCTCCTCCTGGTGAGGAGCTTTCGTGACTGGTTTGTGATTATTGCTGGGGTTTCTTTTGGTACTTTCAGAATGAATGGCAGCCACTTTAAGGATGAAAAAGTCATGGTAGCCAGCCAGAACTCAGATTTGCTGGATGACGAAGAGGCAGAAGATGAAGTAATGATGGACGAAGAAGACGAGGAGAGTGAAATTGCAGGGAAAGCAATCAAAGAGCCTGTTACAAGTGACATACATGAGGGAACTCCAGAGGAGGATTACGAGGAAACAAGTACTTTGGACATGAACTGCAAAGCTTCCCCTGGCAGGTTGGTTTCTTCCGAGTATTGGCATGCCCAATATGTGGAATAAAAACAATAAACCATACAAGAGTGCCAGCGCCAAACTGTGTGCCGTGGGAACCTGTTCGAAGTAGCCAGTTTCCCAGTTACGATAGCAACATGTGTCTGTGTTTGGGTCAATACCAGCCCTGTTTTCAGTCTCTTCATGCAATCTGGAGCCCTTCAGAGAAAAAATAACTGTGCTCAGGGAGCTATTGTCATGTTCTGAGTGAGACAGGAAATGTTCATGGGAGAGACGTTATCTGCTCCGTAAACCGACCTGGATCTCCCATAATGGTTATGCGAAATGCTGTGGAGACACCAGAAGAGAGACAGCCTCTCCCTCCCCTGCTCCCACTGCCCACCCTCTCCTCTTCAAAAATAAAGGGAAATTTCTTCTATTTCAAGATCAGAGTTCCACAGGGCAAGGTGGCTTATGAATGTAAAAAGGAGGAAATTCCTCAAATATGTAAATCCGAGAGGATGAGGGAATGCAGAGAGGATCATTTAATTGATGTTAAAACCTCTATGGTGTTTTTGTAGGTATAAAGAGGAGGAGTATAATAAGACTGGACTTTCGGCTTTGGATCACATAAGGCACTTCACAGATAGCCTCAAAATGAGGAAAATGGAAGAAAATCAATATAGTGATGCTGAATTGGCAGCTTTCAATACTTCCCAGCTGCCAGAGGACCTGAAACAGCCCTTGTACAGGAAATCCAAGTCCCAGGTAAAAGCTTAATTCAGTTAAAATATTACTGTCACCAAATACCTGAAGGCTTAAACTGTTAGTGTGTGGCAGGCAAGGTTGTGTCAGCTTCGTCAGACAGGGCTGTGCTCTGCACCCGCAATCCTCAGCCTGCCCTGACCACTTCCTGTGCTCCCATTGCACCTGGGAGACCTGGCGGGTGCTCTGGTCCCTGATAATGGAGGGATTTCTTTCTTTTTGGCTATTTTTGTTCCTACCATCCATCTTCAGAAATACCGTAAGAAATATTCCCACTCTGCTTTCAGACAGCTGGTGTGGTCACACTGATGCTGTGGTGTATAGCTGCTGCCTTGCAGGGATTTGACTTTATCTGGCTGGCTTGGCTTTTTGGTACTTGTTATTATAGTCTGTTGGATGTTACTGCCTCTTGGTCTTCAGCATGTTTTTCATACAGCAATAACTAGGCTGATATCCTAGTGCTAGTTCTTGAATATTTTTGAAACATTAATTAAAATGGGTCTTTTTAGCCCTTTTTTTTAAAAAAAAATCCATCTTAAAAACTGGAGAATATGCTTGTAGAAAAGGTCAGTGCTGGAGACTGTGGTATTTGGTGAAATTCAGGACCAGCCAAGGGATAATGTGATTCCTCAGGCCCTTGAAAAGAGCCTTCTGTGCCAAGAATCTGAAGGCAAAGGAGACTCTGAGACCTTGTCTACTATCAAAGGTTTCTCAGAGCTTTGAGAAGCCAGATGAAAGCAGAAATTATTATTACTATTAGTGAGTCAAAAGCGTCAGTGAAAAGGTTGACAGTGGTTTTACCTAACACATTTCGATTTTTTAAAAAAATAAGTTGAGAATAGCAGTTGTAGCCTAAATGATGCCTGAACTGTGTAGGATGGCATGGGTCCAAGCTCAGATCCGTGCTGGGGGATCATGACCTATTTGTCCTTCTTCTTGTCCCATCCAGGCGTATGCGATGATGCTCTCTCTCTCCGACAAGGACTCCCTTCATTCTGCATCCCACAATTCTCCCAATATGTGGCACACTATGGCAAGAGCTGCTGCAGAATCCAGCGCCATTCAGTCCATCAGTCACGTATGACATTGTGAAGTCTTATTGAGAATGGGACCAAGTCCAAACCAGTAGCATGGCTCTTTCATATATGACTATTTAAAAGACTGCTGAGCAGAATGCCTTATAAATCTGCAGGGTCACTCATTTAAAGTCCGGTGACCTTAAACGGAATAATTTTAAAAAGAAATAAACTATTTATTCTCAATATTTTGTTTTGCACAGCAAAGGCAGCTGCTGACTTCTGGAGGATCAATGCGACTTAACAAAAATAAAAGTTTCAGTGGATTATGTAAACTGGCGCCGGGAAAAAGTGTCTTCCAGTTCACCCGGCTTTAAGGGGCAGGGGCAAAAGGGTTAAGACTGCATTGATACACACATGGGCACTCCTTTAATGGAGGAACTGAATTGATTTTCTTTTTGTATAAGATAGTTTGACACAGGATTGGGAACAGTTGCTTTCATGTACAAATCTCTTCATTAAAGCTTTATGCATTTTAGCCCTTCAAAGAAAGAAAATAGTTCTATCAAATGCACACTATCCATCGTAAATGTAGAAAGAAGTAACAGGGAATATTTTGTTCTCTCCGTGATTCTTTTGCCTTCTCAACTGCATTGTTAAAAAAAGGAAAAACAAGGAAAAAAAAAAAAAAAGAACTCTGAGAAACAATACATAAGAGGCTTGTGTATATTGTAAACTATGAATGTTCACTACTCCAAGAAGCTAAATCATCCAGATAATTCTGTGAAAGCACTGCGTTCATCAACAGCACCACTAGTTCAAATCATTGTAAGGAGATTTTTAATTTTCGACAATCATGTCACTATTTTGTTGTATTGTTTCCTTTCTCCCCTGCCCTCTAATTTCTTCTTTGTGTTGTGTGTACCATGTATTTATTTGTTGGCAAACGATTGTTTGTTGATTCAAAATAGCACTGTTCCTGTAACAAAGAGCACTGCTCCAGTCCCCCACTGCGTTATGATGTAAGGCACCCATGTACTTCAAAAAGAGTGAGGTGAACTGATCTGTGTATATGGGAGTGCAAAACAGTGTTTGAAATTTTCTTACATTCCTCTTTTATTTTATTTTTGCCTTTTAATGAACTAAATAACTAATAGATGCGACTTAGGGTTGGTTTGTTGGTTTGTTTTTTTTTTGTAATACAGTAAATTGATTCGATTGTATAAACAGTTATAATTTCTTCATGAAAGCATGATTCTTCTGATTAAAAAACTGTACCCAATATTTTAAGCTGGTTGTCTGCGAACTTGTGTGATGTTATTATGTTCATGTTAATCCTATTTGTAAGATGAAGTGTTCCAAATTTATGTTTTAAAAAAATAAATAAATAACGGAAGGTATTCAGTTATTTTTTGGGTTTTCTTTTTTTTGGCCTTTAGTGAGGGACCAGATTTATTTTGTGTTTTGTTTATAATCTCATTTTGAAATAATCGGCAAGTTGAGGTACTTTCTTTAAATGCTTTGTACAATGTAACTGTTACGCATTTCAGTACATTACTATGAGAGGATCAACTTAAAAAAAATAATAAAGGACTACAAAACTGAAGGGATCTTTTTTCTTTTTGTCTTGTTTTTGTCTGGGTCAGTGAAAATTGACGTAATTTGCAGTCTGGGAAGCAAAGGCTGTGTCTGTTGGGTCATAAGCATAAGGATAACCAGAGAATGGGACATTGCAAAGCATCTTGGACTCATTCACACCATTTGAGGGTTTTAGATAAGTCTTTTTAAGTTTCAAAACTACCTTGGAAAAGAGAAATATTTTACTCATTTTACAGAAAGGATTGGTGCACCTTCAAACACTCTTGTAGAGCCTTGAGCTTGGGCTGGTGATGCAAAAACCTCCACCTGTTGTTCATGAGGATGATGTTGGAAATAGCTGGCTAATAGCAAAACTTTGACTCACCGGAATGATGAAAGTCCATAGCTGAGAAGCTAAATGGGCCTCCAACTGCATGAAATAAGCCTCTAAAGTCTTCTTTTAAAAGAAAATTTAGTTTGAGTGTTCCTTTTGAAATTGGGTTCAAAGAAAGCACAGCTTCTTCTGGGCCTGAAGACTGGTGGGAGGTGGGATATCCAGGAGGAGCCAGCACTGGCCCAGGTGATGCACATTTTACTGTACTTCTATCAGCAGAGATGGAAGAACTGAGACTGCTCCAAAGGAGACCCTGGGGAGGTCCCTGCCTGCCACTGTGGGCCAAACTTGGTCTTTGCAGCTACTGCACAGGATTGTCCTTCAAGTTTCAGTGACTTGAAAGAGTGAATATGACACCCTGTGAAGTCTTTTTTTTTTTTTTTCAGTGGAACCAAGGCTTGCTATTTTCCAGATGCTAGGGAGCTGGCATGAGCAGCAATGAGGGAGCACAGTGCTGGCTATCAGTAACCCAAGGCAGTTAGTAACAAACTGCATATTAAATCCAGCACTGTCCCTATGGGAAAGACATGTTTAGGGAATATGATTTGCAGGAGGTTTGGTTAAATCTGGCTCTACTGAAGCCAAAAGTACCTTCAAAGATGGAAGCCTTGTCTCCAGGCCAAAGGCAACGAGTGCTCCTCTCTCAGTCTGTTTCATCACATAAAGACCTCTCATAGCTCACCAAATCCTGAAATCGTATTTCAGAATAACCTATATGTATCATTCTCATCTTCAGCCCAGCTATGTAACCATCACGTATAAAGAGGAGCACTGGCAGGTCTGAATCCAAACCTTGAGAGGACAGGCATGGGGTTTGGTTTGCACTTACAGCTCCTGAGCCTCATGAATAAGTTATGGCAAGCTGAGACCTACAGGCCAAAGGTTTTCATGCAGGAAGCCTAAACCACACCTGTAAATAAAAAAATAAGCAAAAAAAAGCACGTGTGTGCATAGTGTACTCACTTCACTGGCCTGAGGCAGTGGTCAGCTACATGCAGATAATTGCATAAGTAGGCTATTATTTTTAGTGCAGTTAAAGTCACCGTGAAACTTGGTTTTAGGTTTCTGCCAAATAAAGAGAACAAACAGATTAATCAAGTCAAGTTTTGCCTGCAAACAACTTTCCAGATTGTTTTCCCCTTTAATTTGATGCAATGACAGTTCTTATCAGCTTTACCCTCACCTGCCCTAGATGAAAGGGGTTTTGGGAGGTGGAGAAAGGGTGGGACAGTTTTCCCTGGGTTTAATGTTCTGAGTTACAGTAGCATACTCCCATGATGTAACTGTCAGGAAAAGTACTCCTTGAGCTGAGCCATAGGGTTAGTTTAACCTGCTCATAACCAGGTCTATTGACCATCAGGGAGTGGCTGCCACCAACTCATCAAATTCCTGGGCTGACAGTTCTTTTGAGAGCCTTGAGTTTTCTATTTTCATGTCAGCATATCCTGCCTGGCAGCAGGGGGCAAAACACATCACAAGGGGTCCTTCAACTCCATCGTAGGTACTTTACCATGGCCTTGATTTTCATTGCCTTTTCTCACTGGCAGAGTTACTCACCCAGAGGAATAGTTAAAAAGCAATCCAGATTTGATTAGCCTAAATAAACCAAGAAAACTGGACATTTTTTGTCTTAGTGTTATACTCTCCTGATGGACCACACAGATGCACTTGTACAGATGCAAACAGATTGATATGTGAGGAACAATGTTTCTGGCTTTCTGCTACAGTGATTTTTCTGGGTTTTTTAGAAAAAAATAATTTCAATACTTAAGAAAAAACGCTTCAGCTTATTTCAGCATCATCCTACTGTTCACCCCACTGAAGTAGTTTTCCATAAGTCAGCAAATCATTCCCATGTGATACAGCAGCCTTACTAGACGAAGGAGGTGCACATTACTGCCTCAATTCCTATCTACAGAATCTGACAAAGCACCAGCATGACAAGATGATTAATCAATATTTCACCTTGGCCCAGATCCTCAATACCACAGTGGGTCTGAGCCGCTGTTCCCGTGTCAGCCCTGCTGTTTTTCTGCATTAATAGCCGCATTTGCGGAGTATGGGAGAGGAAGTTATTATAAAAACATTTGTGAGGTTGCTTTCACTCAATGATTCAGTTTGGCCCATTGCTCCATGCATGTCTTGAACTTTAAAACTTTCTGTCAGGTCCCTCTTGCTCAGACATACGGAGAATTGCTGCAACCTCCTGGATCGCTTTGCCACACTCTGCTGCTTTCCAGCTATATTAACTCTCATTTGTGGTTTTGCTGCTCAGTCATACAGTGGCATGGAAAAGCTAGCTTGTTTTAAAGATGCTTCCAGTAATGATTTAAACAAAACGAAGGCATTCAGCACCAAACAGAAAGCCCTTTTCTCCATGTCAAAGACCATGTACCATGCCAGGACTACAGTTATAAGAAAAATGTATTCTGCAGCCTGGCCAAAACCATCCTCTTTCCCATCTCATTGAACGGCTGGGTAGGTTTGCAAATATACCTACTCTGCTGCTTCCAATATCCTGATTAATTCATCTTTTGTTTCTATGAAGAAAACGGTGCCAGCTTTAGGAAAGGCTCAACTTTACAATTCAGAGACACTTCATGAAATCTGGGGAGAGTGTGGAAGGGAAAACATCACATAAAAAGAAAAAACAAAAAGTAACTGTATTCCTTTTCCTTTATTTTTTTTTTCCCCAGCTCAGATTCATCTGCTGCTAGAGAAAAACAATTTTCAGCAAAATTTACTGTTTTCCCAGAATTTAGATTTTAATCAGACTAACAAACATCTAAATAATCCCTGAAAAGAGGCCCCACTGCCACGCAGTGATTCAGGAACTCATAGTACATCTTGCAAGACCGAATCCTTATTCCCAAACCTACTGCCCAAATTTTGCTTCGGACTAATTGTCTCCCTGGCCATGACTATAGACAAGCCTGAACACAAATCCTTTTGCTGCTGATTGCTAGAAGCAGAGACTCCTTTTTCTTGATCTGGGAGTGTTTGTATTTTAATGGCAATTGAAGCTATTTATATCTATAAATTCATTCAGGGAAGTTTGGGGAACCTTTTATTATGATGGTGCTGTGGAAATATAGAAGCAGTTTCATATAACATGTTGGATAGGAGCTTTAGCAGTATCTGCTCTGGCTGTCTGAGAGGAGGGTTTGAAAGAAGGCACCTCCAAAAGGCACCCTCCTTTTTCCTGCTTTATTTTAATACTAATTCATTCCAGAAAGGCTAAAAAAAATTGATAAAATACTGTACTTCTAAGAAAACGTTTTGCCTGAAAGTCTTAAAGCAGGCCTCCCAGCTTAGGAGGGTCTAGTGGGAGAAGAGGGTTAGTGGTCATTTTGATGCTTAAATTATCAGTAATTAAGAAGTTGATTTTCTAGGATTGAGGAAAATTTTAAACAGCTGCTTCTTTCAGGCCTTTACTCCTCATTTTCATTAGCATGTGTTAAAGCAATCTGGAAAATATATTTAAATCTATATTATGCTATGTCAAGACCTCAGCATCTGTACCTTGGGGCAGATAAATGTGAGATAGCCAAGGGTAGATGTGCCAGCACACACATGTGGAAGCATTCAATTTGTAATATGATTATAGCCCCAAAACAAAGCCTGCTTGATACCTGTGGCATATTTGTTTCATGGTAAGTGCAAAAAATTCTCAAAAATCATGTTATGTTTTGCATCACCAGCCAACTCAAACTAGAGAATTAGCGCCTTAATTCCTGGAGAATCTCTTTCAACAGGCATATGTCAGGCCCAATTAAGGTTCAGGCAGCCTCACACTTACTAGGTTGAGGTACGCAGTGGTGCAACATGGCCATTCAGCAAAGCAGCCCCTTTGTCCAGGCCAGCACCTGCCCTTGTGCTGGCTGGTCTCTCTTCCTGAGGGCAGCCAACAGAGAAACTCCTGCTAGAAAATCACCAGGAAAAAGTTATTAAGTGGAATGAGAGTTTCTATTAGTGGTGGATAAGACAGCTCAGGGTGCTCACTGCATGGCCTCCTGCACTAAAGTTGCCATCAAGGGAGACAAAGGTAGTGAGACACATCCTTCTCCCACGTAACGCAAGCCCAGCATCCTCCAATGATGCTTTCTTGTCTTGTCTGAAGGCTTTTCTCCACTTCCAAAATAAGCACTTCTCTTACATCTGAAGTGTTAATACACTAGAACAGAGGAAAAAAATGAAAGCATGAGCTGAGATGTGGAAATGAATTTAAGCGTTGAACCTCTCCTGAATTTTAGTGCGATTTGTGTGAAAATCCCAGAAACGACCAAATTCATCTGCAGTCTGAGCTGATATAAAACATCTAGGGATGTTTTATATCACCCTGCCTCTCCTGGTTCATGTTGTAAAGGAGGATAATCTTTGCCACCCTTGTACCAGTGTAAAGTCCCTGCACACTGACACATGCCTACCCTTTCTTAGGAGGGTACTCCCAGAGACGTGAAGTCCAGTTAGCTTCAATCACAACTTTGTCATAAAAGCTTAGTTCAGAAAGATACATATACGCTCTGCTCTGTGTAACCACAAGTCACAAACCCCTTTGCAATCCACTGTAATGAAGTAAAGACCTTTATTACATTTAGACTTGATTCCCTGGTACTCTTTTTGGAAGCAGTTCTGCTGGTTTTATTACTCAAGAGCTATTAAACCTTAACCACAGCATGGAGCAACTCACTCCAGCTTTACACTTGTTCATAAAAAATTTGAATGGGAGATCAGGAACTACTTTTTGGACATAACACCCCATAAGCTGAGGAATGCCAGAATCAGGTCTGAATTTGTCCTTGTCCTGTCTGAGTTTACAGAAAAAGCTGAGAGATGCTGAAGGGCAGGATCGTAACCATAACTGGATTTTACCAACGATTTTCTTTGCAGCTAGTAAGGAAGGACAGAGAATGGGAAGCCACAGTGACCTCTGCTTTCCCTTTGTTCTGGTCATAAGCCAAGCTCTGCACTTGCCACCCTCTGTTAGCTTAGGAAGGAGTAAAGTTGAAAGAGAAGTCACTGTATTAAGAACTAAAGAAAAATAGGGGTAAATACCTTAAAAAAAAATAAATATCTTGAACCAGCCTAAATTTGGCATGGTTCTGGGGGAGCAGCAGCATGCATGGGTAGCCAGCAGGACAGCACAGCAGTGTAAGACCAGTTCAGTCATCCCTGAAAAAAAGAAACCCTCTGAGGCATGAGTGCAAAACCAAAACAACCTGACATGGTGTCATGGAAATGGCACCGGCCAAAAGCTCCTATAAGGGAACTCCCTATGTCGCTCTTTACGTTGCCCAGATACTGGTGGTGTGTGTAATACAGAAGCTAGCTAAAAGGCTCTCATTATTTTTGCTTTTTTTTTATTATAGAGTTGAAAAGTCTGGCTCCCTCAGCTCACCTCTAGTTCCAAAGCATAACTTCTTCCTCCTCTGCTCTGCCACTGAATTTTTAATATTTCCTCTTTGGAAAATGTCAGGAGTCTCAGCAGGGTGTGGGCTTCTGCTCTAACACAGCTCTGCTGGGGGTGAATGAGGCTGGGGTGTCGAAGGGAAACACTCTGCCCTTGGAAAATGCATTCTAGCTTCTCTCCCCACAGAAAAAACAAACAAAAAAACAAACAAAAAAGGAGATTTTTTCCAAAACCTGAGGAACCAGCCTCATAAATTATACATTTATAAAGTTTTTTCGTTTCAGCTGAAACAATGATCCCAGTACATTTTCTTTTAAACTTTGTCTCCCAGTCCAAGTGGCCACCTACTTTGTTCTGCAAATTTCTCGTGCAGTTTGAATCCTACAATGCGTAATCTCAGAAGGGTTATCAGTTATGTCATGCATTATAAAGCCTCCAATCAGCGTAGTGGGAAACAACATTTTCATTTAATACCAGGAGAAACAGTGGAAGTCAGCGATTGATACCAACACAATGATGGGAAAAAGTGTCCAGAGGTGCTACTCACATAATCTCACTTTACAACATCTTGAAAATTCAATAGAAAGGACTTCGCTAACAATACCAGAATGACATACCACTGATTATTGTTCCTAAAGCTCTTAACAATAAGAAAGCTCTCTAAATATATCTCAACAAAAAACATATAACAGTTTGTTTCTTCTTTTTTTTTTTTTTTTTCTTTGCAAAGCACATAGTATTAGTCAACAATTGTTGTGTGGTGTGAGCCCGCTAGGGCTGTTGGCTGGTAATGTTCTGGGAAATCAGCTCTTGAAAGATCCTTTTTTCTTTTTTAAACATGCTTAACAATTGTATCTTAAAACAATCCTGGAAACATTAAATATCTGCAAACTGCAAGGACCCACTCTAACTTACTTTCATAAGACTGAAGAAAGAACTAACCCTCACATTTTATTCACTTGCTTCAAAATTGAGCCGTGACAAGTAATTTTGAGCTCAGAGCAGACATGAGAACCTTTTTAAAGACCAACTCTTTCTTGTTAATCCTCTGGTCTCTGCAGGGTTAGGTGAGTTCTCCAAACGACACTTTCCTGGTTAATCTCCCCCCCAGCAGCCAGAGTCCCCAGCTTAACATGACTTTAAGAAAGCATTAAAACACAATTAAAGCAACCATTAAATATGCCATGATATTTCCCTCAGAAGGAACGTTGGAATAGGCATATGTTCTGCTAATTCTGCTAAAGACACACTTTAGAGTTTGAGCTATCAGCCATTTAGCAGTCAGTATCTACTACAGAAGAGCCCTGAAAATAATTGCTCAGCACCCTCCAAGAGCAGCTCTCACCTTTGGGGCTCGTCTTGCTACCACCGAAACACACAAATGAAGCCACATGTGGGAGAAAAATCCTTCACTTGCTTTGCAGAGTCAGGTCCAAAGTTATGTTGCATTACTGTGTTATTGTACAACACTTGTGCTGTGTATGGCAATCCAGAAACTCATTGGTGAAGATTAAATAATAATTTAAATTCTTTTATATTGTTTATATTTTAAAAGCAAACCTAACCCTTATATTTCACACAGATCTTCACTGCAGTTGTAGCATTAAAAGTCCAATGAAAGATCCCTAAAAATCATTAACTGAAGTAAACATTGAATCACATTACAGAATCAACAACAGAAATTTTTGAGTTAGATAAATGTGTCGTGCTTGAGGACATCAAGTGAAATATCCACTGGATTTTCTGTTATTGCATGCTCTTAATCTTTCTGTTTATTATTGAAGTGGTTAATAAGCAATTCTTAAAACAGATCCAGAAGGTGTCTTTAGCAGCCTGACTGTAAGCCCACACTGTCAAAATATATTTTCCACCAATCTTTTGCAATCCTAGCTTGATTTCGTCTTAAACACTTTTTGGAATGATTATTTTTGTTCTTTGAACTTAGACATCAGTTGTATAGATTCGGTTAAGATTTGTTTGTGGTCAATATAAACAGCATTTACTGGGTACAAGATACATCAGAAGGAAGAACTTCTGAAAACATTTTAGGATGATCAAATGAATGGAGCAAGAAAACACTGAAAAATCTGACTTGGGTGCTGGCCACTTGGTGCTGCTTTCTAGTGGCACCACCACAAGGTGTTGGT
>JBCJKH010029173.1:1513-12329 GCA_039877255.1 Loriculus beryllinus | reverse complement strand
TGCCAGGAAAAAAACCAAAAGCAGCTGTGTAGGCAAAAAGCCAATGAACAGCCCTTTACACATTTGTGTGTTTCTATGTGTAAACAATACTGTAAACCAAATGCATTATGTTTTAAAGACATAGCTTTCTGCATGCAATGAAAACAACAAAATAGGAAAGAAGGTTGACGGGGAGCAGTCAATATATTGTTAATTACCTGGGAGTTGATATTTAGCATCATGATTTTATGTGGTCTGTTCATTTGGTTAAACAGTGCTACAGAATCCCCTCTACCCATTCAAGTAGAATGTGTGGTGGCTGTTGTGAGCATGAATGAAAATTAACTGCTCTGTTTTTGAAAGTGGATCAATCTGCACAGTACATACTCATTACACAGAAGAAGGAAAACAAGAAAGTTAGACCTGATAACCAGAGTAAAACTCACCCTTTTTGAAGATGTTGTCAGAAAAAAATATGTGATGAGATGGAGGGAGTCTAAGAATTCTTAGTATAATTTCGTATGCAATTCAGAATTCAATAATGGTATCCTTTCAATTAGCAGTCCTGATAATAATAACTATATGCACAAGGATTTCTGAAGCCCATGGAAAAGCATTGAGCCATGCAGAATAGAAAAGAACCTTCTCCAATAGGAGTGAAATAAGAATGATAAATGTATTAAAATAAATTAGAAAAGTTCAAGAGGGATTTTGAATTTGCTAATGTCCATGTAATCTTAATCCAGCCCTCTATCCTGCAATCTCCATGAAGTGGAACTTTGTTTGTAAGAGGATAGGGGAAATCAAATGTGTAAATGTATATGTAAGTAGGAAGTTGTTGATGATACAATGGGACTGTACAGTTTAGGATTGTATCACTCTTCATGAAAACTAGGAGGTCATGTTAATGATCAGTGGTAAAATGGCACCTGCCTAATTGCCTCCAACCTAAATATTAAAGTATGTTCTATAATTCTGGAATGCTTTTTCTATTCTTACGAAAAAAAAAAATAAATCCTTGTTGGCATTTCCCAGAAAAGATTCTTTTGTCTCATGAAGCATTTTTATTGCCACATTTTAAAATCCTGCTGTCATCAGTATCACTGCCATGAGCTGTGGAATTTTGTGTTTTGAGTTAAAGTGCAAAACAATTTAAATAATGGTCCTGTTATTTTTTTCTAAATTACGTATCACATATGATTTTGAAATACTAAAAAGTGTTTGAAAGCCTATATCCACCAAATACCTTACTGCAATTACAGCAGTATTAACCCTATGGAAAGGGCAATCACTAGGGAAACAATGAGGTACCATGGAAGCCAAGAGGTTCTCCAAATTACTATACAGTTGTATTAAAAAGGGAAAATTGCAAAAAGCAAACTAGGAGTTGATCTTCTCATGCTTTGAAATGCAGTTTGCTCTTAAGTTGGAAGATGCTACCAGGCACTAGCCCAAGGTTCATGTTATCAGCTTGTCTTTTCAGAAATAGATGTCAAAGGTCTTAATAGATGTTTCACAGGCTTTCAAATATTATTTAGTAATTTTATTACTGAAGAAAGTTAATATATTATCCACTTTTTCACACAGAATTCATCCCAGTTTTTTTGGTAGTGCCAAATTTATTTTCTTATTTTTAGTAGAGGTGTATTTAGTTATTACTCACTGACACTGTTGCTAGACCTAAATTGTCAAACACCTCTTCAGGAGACCTGTATGCATTTCTTCTATATGTATATATTATAACAACTTGCTTCTGTTAAAAATTATGTTCAGCTTTGTAAAACCGTAAAATATGCAAGATGTGAACAATCAGAAGCTTTTTCAAGTGGAAGAGCTTTTGAGAAAGGGCTGAATAATGCCTTTCATTTTCCCCATATTCCCTGCCATTCATTGTACTCACACACACACTTCAGATGACACCTTATCTATAAATAATAGGTTGCTGTTGTGATATCTCCTAATACTGTCCTCACAGATGCAAAAATGTGCCAAAATGTAAATAATTCTCACTTCCTGGAAGTGATTAACATAACTCAACTGATTTGCTTCCATCTGTCAGGTGGCAAAAGATTAACCAACAGTGCTAAAGCATGAAATTTGTGGTGGTTTGCTGTCATGAGAAACAAACAAGTCCCCTAATTGGAAATTGACAGCTCTGGCACTCATCTGAGGTAAGCTTTTGCTTGCATTAGCTCTTGAGTCACTTTGTTCAATCTATAGCTAGTCATTAAAACACCATGAAAGTTCTCTCTTCAGGTACGTAAAGCCAGCTCCTTTCCTGTGGCAGACTTAATTAGGGTAACAGCTGGATATTCAATCTTCACATAAAAAGAGGAAAATGCAAGTGATGTTAATGCTTCTCAAAGCACCATGAAAGGAAAGGATAGGATTGCATGAACAGGGAGTGATCTTGTCATGACAGTATTATCATATAAATAGTGAGAAAAAGATTTTAAATGTCGGGGGGGAGAGGGGGAGGACTAATTTGTGTCAGACATCAACTCAAACAATGACTAAACTATAATAACTATGTAAAATGATCACACTATCTGGGCAAATGTCTTCATTTCAAAACCAAACATCTGCAGGCTTTAAGTGTTAGGATATGGTTGTGAATTTAAATGAGCTAAAGATTTTTGTAATGTAATTTCATTCTAGGAATAATTATTTATGGAGATTCTTCTCTGCAAACAGAAGAGGAAAAAGAAAACCAAATTAGAACTTGCAAGAGATCACTGTGTATGTGCAATATATGTCCTACAATTTTTTACCTTAACATGTTTAGAAGACTATGTAGATATGTAATCAGGACACATTCCTGGAAGTGTAAGAAGGAGAAAGATATAGACAATTTTTTTACTGTACTTACTACTTCCTGTACAATGATCACTATTTTTTAGCCTGTTCAAGTGTCCTTGAAACAATACTATTTAGGTTTATATAGGGTTGTCCATACTATGGAGATTGGTCTTGCAGTCACTTCTAAAACCTTTGTGTTATATGATCAATGTTCTGTCTCTGAAGTGGTGTGATAGTTAATTTTTGCTTGATATTGGAAAGCTTTGGAAGAATCCTGTGTGTCTGCTGTCTGGAAGTTTTCTTTTCATTGTCAGCCTAAAAAAAAGACTGGAATAGTGAAGATAAAGTTTTGTATTTATGCTTCATTTACATTGCTCATTTTCAGTTGTACCTGTATTGAATTTTAGTAATCTTGTTATGAGTATTTTCTTTCACAAATTGTAGGAATTGTAGGAATTGTAGGCAAGAGAGTTTTTAATTAAGTTACAAAAAGATAAATTACTTAACTTTTTTGCCTACTTAAACATAGCAGGAAAGGTGAAAAAGAAACTACTAAATTCTAGACAGCAATGTGAGTTGACATTTTATAGATGATTCATGCTGAAGGAGGGTTATATAGATGGATCACTGGTAGATTTCCATAAGGATTCGTATTTCAGGGCTGACAGTCACAGTAGGCTAAAAAATAATGACACCTTTAAAAACCCTCAAATGTTTAAAAAGCAATCAAAGTGGGTTCTTTGTGTTACAATAGCGGAGTCTCTGATGTAGCTTCAGGCAGTTAATAAAGCTGAACTAAAGATAAAGTTGTTGTAATCTCTGTCAGTTTCAAATATATATTTTTCAAATTCATATAATGAGATTTTCTCCAATCTTTACTTTGTCTTTATATGTTGTAATCTTCTATTGCAGCCTGCTCAGTGCTATAAAGGGACCTTTTTACATTCTTATTAAGCTTACTTAGTCAGGATTCTCACAGCAGCTACTGTACTTGCATGAAAACAGTGGAAAGATGTGGAAAAACATACAGACGGAAGTATGGGGAATGATGTGAATGAAGTGCGCTAAATCCTACAGCTAGCCATCAGTAAAGGAAGTAGATAGATGATGAAAGGGATATTGCTTAAGCTAATGAGCAAAAAAAAAAAAAAGAAAAACAGGTAACAAGAAGGAAGCACTGAAATTCTAACAGATACATAAAAAAATATTAAATGCTATTTCAGGTAAACAGATAAGAAAAAGCTATAGTATGACTTCCTCAGAAAACTGGTGGCTCAGAGAGAGTGCTATAAAATAGCAAGACCAAAATTCTTCAGTTTTGGCTGACTGAAATGCAAATATTAAAGTTTTATTTTTTCCTTTCTTATTTTTGGTGCTACTATGTAATCAAAACTGCAAAGAATCAGTGCGAGGAATGAAGACATGAAATTTATGTCCATTTAATACTCTTCAAACTTTTTATTCATTGAGTATATTTCAGCTAAACTCTAATATTTGATTATTTAACATTTCAAATATTGCAAGAATCCTTTTTCGCTTTTTCAAAGACTTTTCAAAAAACACATTCTCATAAAGATTTAAAAAAAATGTGCTGCTGAGGTACTGTCTTCTGGTGACAAAAATCTGAGACATCTGAATGAGCAGACAGATACAACAAATAGCTGCACCATTCTGAAAGCCAGAAAGAACTCAGGTGGGTTACCCTGAAGTGGTGCTAGGCATCTGTACTCATATAACTGGATTTCATTCAAATCTCTTTCCTTTTCTGTTTGAAAAGAAGAAAAAAAAAAGACATTTGGTTTTGAAAATATAGGTGTTTTCTGTCTACTGTGGAGATGTTTAATTTAGAGAATCTAAAACGCACTTGATTACAAATGTGCAGGCAACTGAATCCCACCAATGTTACTTCCACATAGAATGTCACCCTCATCAGAAGATGCTTTTGAATTAATTGTGGAGGTGGGGTTTTCTGTGGTTGGTTTAAGAATTAAAGCTCATAAAAATTGCCATAACAGGTGACGATAGCACACTTCTGCTTGTCAGGCTCTTGTCTCAAACTGCATAGGAGGGAAGGGATGCCATCCAAAGGGACCTTGACATACTTGTGGGGTGGGCTGATGCCAACCTTGTGAAGTTTAACCATGACAAGTGCAAGGTCCTATACCTGCATTGGAGGCACAGCTACAGGCTGGGCAGGGAAGAGATTCAGAGCAGCCTTGTGGAGAAGGACTTGGGGGTGTTGGTGCATGAGAAAATGAACATGAGCTGGCAATGTGCGTTCTTAGCCCAGAAAGCCAACCGTATCCTGGGCTGCATCAAAAGGAGCGTGACCAGCAGGTGGAAGGAGGTGATCCCGTCCATCTACTCTGCTCTCGTGAGACGTCCCTTGGAGTGTTGTGTGCAGTTCTGGTGTCCTCAACATAAAAAGGACATGGAACTGTTGGAACAAGCCCAGAGGAGGACCACGAGGATGATCAGGGGACTGGAGCACCTCCCATGTGTAGACAGGCTGAGAAAGTTGGGACTGTTCAGCCTGGAGAAGAGAAGGCTGCCTGGAGACCTCCTAGCAGCCTTCCAGTGTCTGAAGGGGGCCTATAGGGATGCTAGGGAGGGACTCTTCTTTAGGGACTGTAGTGATAGGACAAGCAGTAATGGGTTGAAACTTAAACAGGGGAGGTTTAGTTTGGATATAAGGAAAAAATTCTTTACTGTTGTGGTGGTGAAGCACTTGAATGGGTTGCCCAAGGAGGTTGCAAATGCTCTACCCCTGGTAGTGTTCGAGGCCGGGTTGGACAGAACCTTGAGTGATATGGTTGACAGTGTGGTGTCCCTGCCAGTGGCAGGGAGGTTGGAACTAGATAATATTAAGGTCCTTTCGAAACCCTAACTATTCTATGATTCTAAGGAGGAGCAAGAAAATTTGCATAATACAGTGCTGGAACTTGGATATTGGTTCTTACCTTGAAACGTGAATGACATCTAATGTACTTTTACAGTAAAATTTATTACCAGTGGAAATTGTCTAAGTTTCATGAACAGGCCCTTCAGAACAAAAAATCCACAAAATGGTTTAGCTTTGCAAGGCCTATAAAGACTGTTATTATGAAAACACTTGTTGAAATATTTTATGTGTGACCTTATTTATTAAAGGAAAAATTGTTCACTTCCTTTTGTTAATAAGGCTATACTTTATTTCTATTAAAGCCAGCATATACTGAATGAGCGCTGCTCTGTGAACAGAGAGAGGCTTCAGGAAGGAAGTCAACCTGCACCAGAAAAATACGCATATTTTTCTTGTTCTCACTGCAGGAGTGTCTAACATACTTGCTACATCTTTCGCTGAACCTTACTCATTGTATTGGTAACAAATTTAGATTATATGGAATCTGGAACACTCAGGTCAAATTTCTTAAATTATATTTGCTGAGTAGATTTGGTTCCAAATAGTTAATATGTATAAGAGCAGATGATTGATGGAAACTATTACTGTGATATTTATTTTAGAAGAATATCCAGAAATTTCCTTGTGTTTTTAAAACATACCTTATTAACAATTTCAGAATATACTATTTTTTACTTTTTGCTCTTTTCAGTATGTGCTGCATTTACACACAAACATTTAGAAAAATAAATTATTGAAAAAGAGGCCCTATTTTTGTGTCTGTGTGTAATTATTTCTGCAGCCTACTCAAGAAGCTTAATATGAGAGTAGTGCCAGTCTTGCAGATCCCTTTCTAATGTATGAGTTATTGTCATCAAGCAGAATGACATGAATATAACATGAGACAATTTTGTTTCTCATTATGTTAGTTGGGATTGCTAAAGTTTCAACATTGTGTCTACTTCATCCATGTTAAATGCAGGCTAGAAACCATTCAGACACCCAATTCTCTGGAAATTTACCAACCTCACTTATTAAATGTGTTTTCTCCAGATCTTTTTAAAGATTTCTAAATTACAGGTCATTTGCATTGCTTCCATGTGTAGATGTCCAGGGTCAATAACTGCATGTATTTCGTATTTATAAAGGCATTGATTAAAATAAATCAATGATTTATTCTGGTAAGCAAAAGCACAGTGGGAGAAAAAGTTTTCATTAATATAAGATAATAACATTTTCTATTCTCAGTATTACCATTTTTGTGTAAGGAAGAGTTGGACAAAATGTTGCTTTAGCAGTGCTTTTTTTAAAAAAATGAAACTTCAAAAATAAGTAAATAACAGTTACATTGATGATGGATGAAGTTTAAAACATTGAAAGCTCTATTTTAACATTTACTGAACAAATCACATAGCTATTGCCTTTTGATATTGTGTTTTCTCATCTATTTCACATGTTCTGAGCATGATAACACTGGAAAAGGTAAAAGAAAATGTGATGGAGGTGATTTTTACTTAGGGCTAGCATGAAGGAAAGAAAAAACTGATGCCAGGAGACAGAAGCAGAAGGAAAAAGAACCTAAATAGCTGAGAACCTACTGGCCTAACACTCTTATACTACAATATTTTGTTTGACACCAGAAATGATTGCCAGACACCAAGAATGACTGCCAAACACCAGTCCATCTGCTGTATGTAATCAGGGAATACTACCGAGCAGGTCCTTGGGAATATGCATTTGCAATCTACTTATTTTTAAAAGCTAATGAAGATGAGCTTTGACACAGGTTCTCAGGCTTATTACCTGACATTAGGATGTTCAGATAAATGAATATTCTGACAGTGTAATATATGTCACATCCTTCTGTTGTGTTGAACGTTACTGATTTCTTTAGTTCCAGATTGTGGCCTGTTTATTAGTAATGATATGTTACGTGCAGTTTACTGTACAAAGACAATAATAATCCAGGCAGAGAAGGAAAAGTTATTTAATGCAGCATGAGTGATACGAGACTTTAGAAGATACTCTAGAAAGCAGAGTTGGGTTTCATAATACAAAGCAATTCACATCTTGATAAAAACTGGTAATACATTTATATTGGTAATAAAAAGACCAGTAATTTTCAACAAAATATGCAGTGATTAATTTTGTCTATGGAAACAACTTTGTTCTGGGAGCCTTACAGTGTACAAGTAGTGGTATTATTTCTTTACCTTCATTCTTTGCAGCCTCTGGGCTGGAACTAGGTTTTGTTCTGTACCTGGACTTTTTTGATCAGAAGGATAACTATTTTTTTCTCAAATTTCAGGTGGCACATTCAATGTCCATTGTACCACTATGCAATGCTGATTAATTGATCATTCGAATAATTTGCTTTGCACATGACAGGTCTCCAATTTTTCAGAAAGCCAGGAATCTTCATGTAGCTGTGAGTTCATCAGCTACCATAAAGAAAAGTAACTTTCTGGTATTTTTAGACATAATCTTAGTGAAACAGTAGAATGACTTTCATAAATTCTAATATGCCTGGAATAGGACGAAGGGAAATGAGGGACGCTTCTGTTGAAAGCTAACTTTAGTTATTTCCAGACAACTACCAGCAATCTTAAGTGAAGCTGCATATGTGGACAAAGACAATATTCATTCTCTTTTGGCTTGATTTGTTTAATGACATGGTTTTCTTTATGTAGCCCATTCAGCTAGCAAGTGGTCAGTTAACTGGGATTGGTAGCAAACCTGGACTACATGAGATAAACTTAATTGTTATAATTTACTTTTACAACAAAATAACACAAAGCAAACAAATGCAGCCATAACTTGCTCTGATTAAAAGAGTTGAATGAGTAATATTGCAATATTAGAGTAATATACATGTGATATTAATACTGCATATATAATAACTACATATAATATACTAATGGCATATGTGTGTCCTGGTTTCATCTGGGATAGAGATAATGATCTTCCTAGCAGCTGGTATAGTGCTGTGCTTTGGTTTTGGTCTGACAAAAATGCTGATAACATACAAGCATTTTTATTGTTGCTAAGTAATGCTTACCCTGATCAAGGACTTTTCAGTTTTCCTGATCTCCCAGTGAAGGGCACAAGGAGCTAGAAGAAAGTATGACCAGGACAGCTGAACTGAACTAGCTGAAGGATTGAGATAGCAACAAGTACAGAACCCAGAAAAACCAGTAAAATATTTGGAAAAAACATGTTGTCAATTTGGGTCAAGACTAGATAGTTATGAATGGTAGGGTGTGGGAGGTAGTATGGGCAAGTGCCTAGGACAGTGAGCACCTGCAGTGTTTTACACAAATGACTGTAATGTGCTGGGGCCTGGCCTATGTGTGCTGGGGTCTGGCCTATGTGTAGTGAGCCCTGTTCAACACTATTCAGTAACCTCAAAGGAAATGAAGATCTCTGGATCTGACAACAAAACAACAGGCATTGCAGATGAGACAGAGAGCCAACCTGTGTTGCTATCAGTTGCCCCTATGCGCAAGAAGAAATGGACACGAAAGTCAGCTTGTTCAGTGAAGGAGAATGAAGCAGGACCATCACAAGAACAGGAGGAAGAGGCAGGACAAGAGGTAACCTCTCGATCCCTCTCCCTGAGTGAACTATAGGATATACGAAAAGATTTCAGCCGTTGCCCAGGTGAGCACACCATCACCTGGCTGCTCTGATGTTGAGACAATGGGGCTAGTAGTTTGGAATTACAGGGTAGAGAAGCCAAGCAGCTGGGATCACTTTCTAGGGAGAGGGGCGTTGACAAGGCGATAGGGAGAAGGACACAAGTCCTCAGCATCTGGAGGCAGCTCCTGTCAAGTGTGAAAAGAAGGCATCCCTTCCAGGAAGATACTATGTGTCAACCAGGCAAGTGGATGGCAATGGAGAGAGGTATCCAGTGCCTGAACGAATTAGCTGCAGTAGAGATGGTTTACTTTGATCTGAACAGCATGCAGTTGCCCACAGATCCAGATGAAGTCCAATGCACATGACTCAGGTAGTGGAGATTTGTACAGAGTGCATCATCATCGTATGACAGCGTATTGGTATCAATGAACTGAAGAGACGAAGTACCACTAATGGTGGATGAAGCGGTTTGGCAACTCTGGGAATATGGAGACAATATCTCTCCCTCCTTCATCTCAGTTGTGAAGAAACCAGTGCAGTGTACCACTAATAAACTTCATATGATGACGATTCAAAATTAAGAAATACAACTCAAAAGTAAAATGTTGGATTTAAAAACAAAGCCAAAGACTCCTTAAATTAAAACACTTATAGATAGAAAGAAAAGTAAAAAGCAAAAAAAAAATTATTGTTTTCTTTATCCAGTGCTTTGATGAGCAGTGATTTAGTTTTAATAGTGATTGACTGCTAAGTATTCTAACCTTTGATGAAAAATGGTGATTTATAAAGCAGAAGATAAGTAGAAGATACAAAATTACAGCAGTTTATGCTTTAGTGTTTTGTCTTTTTCATGAAAGCTGCCATGGTTATTAGCACTCCTTCCAAGTTTCCTGTACTTATGTCTAAACTTCTTAAAAGATGTGATTTTGTTTTGGAAGAGTTCTTACTGTCTTTGTCAGAGGATGAACTTGTTTCCTTCTCAGTGTGTATCTTTGCCCTGTAAGGATTTCTTGACACATGAGAAAGAAGGGAAAAGCATTTTCCATGCAACTTGCTAATACACCTCCAAGCAACAGTTCCTGGAGCAAATCCTGAATCCAGAGATTTGCTGCATTTCCTGCTGCATTTAAACAAACTGCATTTTTTTTTTTTTTTTTTTTAATTAACAATGTGAATCCTTGCAACATTGTACCCTTGTATCCAATTTGGTGGCCTTCTATGATGGGGCTAAGGAACTGATGGACAGGGGTAGAACAGTTGACGTCATCTACCTAGACTTATGCAAAGCATTTGACACTGTCCAACACAACATCCTTGTCTTTAAATTGAAGAGACATCAATTTGATAGGTGGACCACTCAGTGGATAAAGAACTGGCTGGATGACCACACACAAAGAATTGTGGTCAATGGTTCAATGTCCACCTGGAGAAGAGTAACGAGTGGTGTCTCTCAGAGATTGGTATTGGGACCGGTCTTGTTCAACATCTTTGTTGGTGACATGGACAGTGGGATTGAGT
>JBCJKH010029171.1:0-23963 GCA_039877255.1 Loriculus beryllinus | reverse complement strand
CAGAGCTAGCAGGACCCTTTATTAGTTTGGTTTGCCCTTTTCCTGGAAAGCTCCCCAATGTCACTGAAATATTTCACCTTTAAAAGGAAAGAGGCAACTCAGGAATGCTACCAGGAATATGCTCCTTCATCTAGCAAATGAGGCTTCATGTTTGAGCTGTTTCTTGCACTAACCACCCAATCTCTCCTCTTTCAAAGTGGGCTTCATGGATATTCATGCTTATAGAGTCAGACAAGCCTGCCTAGCCACCATTACCATAGACCATCACAGAAAATACCTCTAGGTCTAGATCTTTCAAAGTTCTGGCTTTACTGTTTGATTTTGGGTTGGTGTTTTTGGTTAGGTTTTTTTTGGTTTTTTTGGGGGGGTGTGTGTGTGTTGTTTCTTTTGAAGTTCTTTTTTCTCTAGATAAGTATTATTATTATTCTTCCAAGAAAACCAGATACTTCAGAGAACAAAATTTGGTTTAGTGGAAGAATATACTTCCTTCAAAAATAACATTGACAACATCTGGTTGATTTGTTCAGGTAGTTGTTTCCACCTCACTTTTCAGAAATTCTCAGCATCAATTTCCCAGTACAAGGACATGGTGCAAAGTCATCAGGCAATCCTGAATTTCAGTAAGGAGTCAAGCTGCCTGACACCACCTGAAATGGTTCTACCTACTACAGCAAGCTAATAGAGAACAAACAGAACGGAAAGTGTAGGGAGGAAAGGCAGAAGAGGACAGGATTTGAAAAATGCACTGTTATCCACCCAGCTCCCTGTGCTACACTTGGATCTCTGAACATGTACATGTAATTCGTCAATCACTGATGTTAAAATTCACCACGGATGAAAGAAGATAATTAAATAACAAACCAAAAAAATAGGGCTCAGGGTATCTGCATTCTGTTCCTAGTAGGAACATACACAGAAACAAATACTCAGTTTTACAAAACAAATTTGGTGAAATCCACAAAGTATCAATTAAACTGCAAGCTTTGCGAAATGCTTCCTTCACAGCTTTTTTGGAAGGATCTTGGGATTTCTACAGCCTTTCCATGTAACTCTAGGAAAATTATTTTACTTTTCTGCCTCCCGTGCGTGTAACTTACAGCACATGGCATAATAGCTTCTATTTCAGAGGGGTTTAGAGTTTTGAGGTAGTTCTTGTAGACTCCTGCAATGTCCTCTGGTGAATTAGTGATCAGAAAAGCAAATAACTAGAAGTTCACTTCTGAAGCAGGCAGAACAAGAAATGCATGACATAAGAACAATTCACATTGCTGCTTCCCCATCTTGGCATTCGTAGGATTGCAAACAAACATCAGTTTAAATAACCAATTCTGATTGCATTAAGTACCTAAATGCCAACACCGATCATGTGAATTTCTGTCAAAAATTAGCATTTGAGTACAGAGGCTCTTAGTTTTGGCCTGTCTAGTACTTTACAGTTTGATATGGATTGAAGAGAGCAGCTATTATATTCCCCTCAGCCCATGTTAACTACAGAAAGAAAACCTGCCAACTCGTAAATCACCAATGTTAACAGAATGCTTGCAGCACACTGTACTGGATACTATCGACTTACATTGCATGTGGAGTGATTTAGTCACCTATAAACACAGAGAAGAACTTTTAAAGGAGGTGCTCCATATCAAAGAGAGACAAAAGTGTTGTTGCTTGTACTCAAAGGTGAATGAATGCTTTATGTTTGAACAGGAGAAAAAAGATTAATTTGCAGCTTCTCAGCAATGGTAAGTCAGGCAAAGCCTTCTGAAAACGCTCAATTATACTATGCATCATGCACGAAAGGCAGGTAAACTCATTCACTGCACAAGCTCAATTATCTTATCAATGGTGAACACAGCTCAGAGAGTAACTCCAAACCACACACAATGGTTGTCTCTCTGTTAATGCCTCTGTTTCTGCATTTCCTGAATACTGCAAGCAGCAAAGGAGCTGAACCCTTGCAAGTGTATCATCCTGATGACTTGCACATGATTGCAGGTTGGGTTTGAAATCTCAGCACATGACCCATTCCCCACAGAAAACCATCAGTTTTCAAAGGCGTTGCTGCAGTTTGATTATACTATGATTGTACTGTGGTTTATACAGGAGAGGACTCAGTTAAAGGGAAAGAGAACTATAAGGGAGAAGATACTGAAATGGCATCAGCAAGTCTGGGAATTAAAAAGACAGAGAAGTACAGATTTTGCCTTGTGCTGTTTCACACCCTTCTTTTCTTCTTCAGTCTATTGTCCTCCACTTCATCTCATTCCCACCCGGCTGTCTGTCTCTCTCCCTCCTTCTCTTACTTTCTGTTTATGTGACATACCCTTGTCTCATTCCCTTCTTCCTTTGTGCTCCCTCTTAAAATTATCTCATGGCGCTACTACAGTATTTCTGCCAGGAAAGAATTCACAGTGACTATGTGTTTTGTGCTGTCCTCTGCCCTATGTTTGCTTTGTTTACTTAAACTGTAAATTTCCCCAGTTTGTGCAAGGTCTCTTGAAATCTGGCCCCATTCTTGACTGGTGCTCAAGCAAAAAATCATTAAAACACCATCAAGAATAGTAAAAATCCCAACATTTTTACAACTTGCGTATTTCTATAAAGCTTAACAGAGTGTGCAAGTAGTCTTACACTTGAAAACATACACCGCTATTAAGTACAAGCATCTTCTTATTTTCATTAACTCCTAAATTATTTCAGAATAGCTCAAAGCAACCTCAAACATAATTACATGGAATGGAATAATTAACAGAACTCACTAAACGCATAATATGCATACCATATACGCAGGAGGATAACAGTATATATAAACAGGTATATAGCATTCTTATCTTGAACTCCTACTGGTTTCTAGCCAAAAACACGTTGCGGTACCAGCCCCTAGAGAGCTTCTGCTGGACCACATCTCTGGTTTGTCATGAATAGCAGGAAAGAGGAACAGTGCCGGAAACATGGGCTGTGGTCGATTTCTCTGCATAATGAAAAATATGAGACATACACTGAGAGACCTACAGTGACTACAGTAGGTATGAAAGATGCTGGGTATTTTCACACAGTATTCAGAACAGTCCCTGAATTCAGCATTGTATTCTTGATGGCATGTGAGAGACGCATCATGACAGATATGACGTACGGTATACCTAAAACACAGACCATTTGTTGTGTGCATGTGTGAATGCAAGCTTTTTTCCAGTATATTCTGGCTTAATACTCTTCCCAGATCTTTCTCACCTGATGTTTCAGTCAACTGGATGCTAGAGGCCTTTAAAAAACATGTCAGTTCCTTTATTTAGTATAATCCTGCTATATCCAGGGCAGACAGTATGAACAGAACATTGGTTCACTTCCAATGCTATTGAATGATTGAGTGTGAAAGCCCCCTTTGCATATTTTCTCTCTTTAACTTTTTTTTCTCAATGTACTACTTTCCAGTGTGTTTTCCCATTCGTGCGTATAACTTTTCCATCTTGTCAGCACTGCCCGTCAGTCAGTTGCTGGGCTACAGACTGTTCATTGCACACTTTCTGTCACACAGGTGTGGAGAGATTTTTGATCTGACTTACAAATTCCCTGTTCCTCCTGGCAAGCTGGCTGGCTGTCATGCTGCTGCAGGGTGTTTCAAACAGCTGCGCTTTCCAAGACACACTTCTTTGCATCTCCAGCTTCATTATTTTGTACACACTTCTTTCTCTCCTTTTGTTTCATCCTTTTATACCAAAAGGCATTGGCAATGGAGCCATGCAGAAACAACTACCATGCCATTAACTATTTCAGTTTCTGGCTCATTGAGGAATAATCTGCATGTCCTAGTTTACCATGTAGTTAGTTATGTTCAGCTGTACATCTACTTTTACTACTGTTCAAGCTCTATATGCAAGCTACACATGTGACTTCCAAATTACTTACCAGTTGATGTTTTCTGGGGTTTACATTTTTAGTATAATTTTCTTTTTCCTTTTTGAAATACTTACGCCTGTTCTGATCAGTATATGTAAATCTGTGACCTATTACAAGACAGCTTCTGCACAACAGTCTTGGAATACAATCCCCGATTTTGGCAAAATCTGGCAATCTGCTATTGATTCTGAGGGTTCGGGGATTTTTCCTTTGAGTTTTAATGAACTCCCCACCATTGTATACTGCTAAGCAGATGGTTTACTGCAGCGTTCAATCTCAGCTGAAGCAAAGAAGGTATTGATTGCTCTACAACTTTTTCTGAATTAAACCTCATTCAAAGTCACAGAAAATTCTGAAGCACAAGATCTTTTCCTTCAGAAGAGCTATAAAACTAAGGTTGAATATGTAGAGACGTCATCATATTTAGTTGAGTCTAAGTTTGACATGGGAACTCAACAAGGGCCTGTAATCGACTTTACCTGGCTGTATTCAACTCTGCAACCTGGGATATACTGAAAATTTATCTTGATTTCATATCCTGTATAATTTCCTCACATCCTGGTTTCTGCCAGGACTGCAGCTGCTCTAATGGAGTGAATCTGTCCCGCAGTTCAAACAGAGTCACGAGAGTTTTAGAAAATATTGTACTATTTACACCTTAATTTTCTTCTTATCTATAAAAGGCAGATTGCAGCCTCAGGTTTCAGATGTTTTTAACATTTTTATAAGCCAAAAATGACATGCTTTTGCCTCCAATTCTAATGATCACCATTTAAGCTGACATTTATCCAAGGCCTTAATGTGAAAAGCTGAGGGGAAAAAACCACAGTAACAAAAAATACTGTTTTGATATTAAAACTCTGCTTTTGCAGTTTTACTTGGATAGACTGAGATTTATTTGGATAGCAAAGGGCAGCTACAAAGAGCATGGAGGCTTTCTTTTCATAGGAGCCACATAGAGAAGAAAAAGGGCAATGGGTACAAGTTGCACTGAGAGGTGTTTTCTTGACATAGAAAGAAATTCACTGGAAGAACCTCCCCAGGGACATAGTAAAGTCCCCATCGTGGATCGTTTTCAAGATACAACTAGACAGGGCACTCGGTAGTCTCATCTAGGCTACCTTTCCCACAGAAGGTTGGACCACATGATCTGTCAAGGTCTCTTCCAACCCAGCCTGTTCCATGATTCTATCAGACAACTTACTGCCACATCTACTCTAAAATTTTCATTTAATATTGTTATTATGATAATATAGTTACTGCTTCCCCTCACAGCTGAACTTGAGTCAGATTAAACTTGTTTCACACCAGCGTAACTTTACTAGTCCTAATCACGATACACCACTAATACATAAGAGAAGTGAGATCAGGCCTAACAGATTTTTCTTTCTTTTACTTGTACCATGTGCTTTCACCTGTTGTGTTTTTCCTTCAGATAAATTACAAACTCCTTCCATTTGAGAGGAGTAGAGAAAGCGAATGTAAGTTGCCCTTTACACAGGCTCCTGGAGCAAATAAGAATCTCAGAAACCAATTTTGATGGGTTATACACAGCTTTAAAAGGTTACACACTTCTAAAAAGGGCACAGTATTTAAACTGGTTTATTGAGCCCTTTTTCCTGGATACATTTGGTATCCTATATTCTGTGAAAGATAACCAATTGAGCTATTTATTCAAAATATATCATGGGAATGTATAAACAGACAACTTTCTATTACACTTAGGTCATACTGTGTGCAGTTTTAGGAAAAAGCTTCCAAGTTCACAGTATATATTTCTAGGTAAAACAATGCTGCCTGAAAAGTTTCTGTACTATGTTATCTAAAAGCACATTAACTAATTTCCTTAAAACTTGCTTTACGTATATTTCTCTACTTTACAATCATATTAGGATTCCAATTCAAAAAGACAAATAGGACTGTTCTGCTCCAGTGAATGGGATGCCTGTACTTGGGATAGCTATGGCAAAGTATAGTCAAGTAATGGAGTAATTGAACCAGTTACATCACCACGAAAGAGCTTTCATAGTTGAGATGAGAAACTTTTTACTTCATAAAGTCTGGAACAGTGCTGGCAACACTTAATTATTTAAAATAACCCTTCCACATTAATCTAAATATGAATAGATTATTGTGCTTTCTGTAGAAAAAGCACCTCTGTCCTCTAAAGTGCTTTGCAGAAATTCTGAGTAACAGTAACCTTCTTGCCCAGAGTCCCACAAGGCATCAGTACCAGAGGTGGGGATAAAGTTCAGAATCCTAACCTGTAACCTTTCCTGCACTGACTGGGGATTGTGCTTTCTCCCAAGGATTCCTAACACATTATTCTACCACTATGAAATTGCACTGAACAAAGAAAACAGGTAAGGAATAAAAGTAAATCATGGAAAGTAGAAATGAAAAAATTGAACAAAGGTGGGATTATAATTCTCAGAACAAGAAGAAATTTGATAGTTTGCTGTCAGTTTACCAAAAGCAGCCAATGCTACTACTGTGGAATTAACAAGGATTTAAAAATATAATCAAGTTTTACAAGTTACTATGCATCAGCACAAGCCTGGTAAGCCATTTTGTAATATCACTTACCCATGACAAATGCAAGGCAACTTGGCTAAGCATTTCACTTTCCCCTTGGACTAAACTGCTACACTCCTAGTGCAGAAAGAGACAAGCTGGTTTTGAGATTGTAGCACAGTAATTTGCTAAGTTGTGGTAGCTTGACTTTATGTCAGACTTTCTAATTCTGCTAAGAACGTAAGGCTAATTGGATAGGGGGAAGTGAAAAAGCCTTGCCAAATGTTTTTTTTAACAGGCTTGAAAATGATAGTGAGAACTGTGTAAAAAGCTTTTCCACCATTTGACAACACCATTGTCATTGCCAGTCTTCTATAGCCTGGTACTTCTCGTTCCACTTACAATTACCTCTCGTAATTGCACCCGCCTTTTTAGTTTACTTGGCATTAGCTCAATAAAAACATTGACACTGAATGATTACCAGATATAAAACCATTAATATAACTATGTTTTAGGTAGATATTCAGGGGATGGAATTTAAAATTATGTCTTCCTAGCCACAGAACTGAAGTATCTTGCAAGCAAACAACCTTTGTGTTTTAAGAGACTTGCCCTCTGGAGGTGGGACAGCCAAAGCTTTCCATAATGCTTCAGTTGAGAATTTTGGTGAAGCAGTGTGTAGCCAAGACTCCTGATCACAGTATCTTTTATATTTGTAATGCAAATGGGATATACCATAGCTTACATTCTGATCACTCTGAACTTCAGTGGAGATACAGGTATCCAGCTTAATTCTGTCTATTTTGAGCTTTTTATGCCCAATTCAAATTTTTTACCAACTTTGCTATCACTAGGACTTCAAGGACGTGTCCAGAGGCTTCGCTGAATTGGGGCTTTTGGCTTATCATCAAATTAAGGGAAAAAATGCTGTAAGCCAGTCACCTGACTCAGTCACAGCTGTAATGTACCACACTAATCACATTTATTAAACACATGCTCCTTCTGGAGCTGGAGATGATATAGTAACAGCTGCTTTATTCTGGTTTCTTTTTAAGTCATGAGGAAACAAATACAAACGTGTCTGGTATAATCCATCGTGTTCACACCTACAATTGCAATTCAGGTGTATTAAGATAACTGTTACGTTCTCCCTATTTTTTACAATCCATCCTCCCTTCCGTTCTTTCTCCCTGTTGCTGCCATCATTACTATGAGTAAACCAGTTCAAAATCTGACTCGGTGAAGGGAAATTAGGTTTTATGCAAAAATAAATGAGGTAAATTGTACTTGGCATAGTATCTTCCCCAAAAGATACTGAGACTAAACATAAGAAATCAACAGGCCTATAATGAAGACACTGAAATAAAGCAAATACTGGGAAACCAGGAGGTGCCCTGACTTTAGTGTCAGCCTGGCCTTCCATGGGTATAAAATCTGTATTTCTTTGTGGATCATTAATTTTTCTTGTTCACAGGAAACAACAAAAACAATTCCAGATGGCTAGCAAATATCATTTGGGACACAAAGATGACATTAAAAGCCCCTACCATGAACTCTGGTATGGCATTTTACCACAGCTTGTGGGTAGGAGCACGATGGTACAATACACCCCTGAAACACTGGCACAGGCACAGTGCATCTCTTGAAGCTGAGGAAATTCACAAGGCAGCCAACAATTTTCAGGAGGGTACCTCATGAGAAAACATCTTTGTCGTGGCTGGTTAGTGCAAAAAAGGGAGATATTCCTTCCTCTGCTCAACCCCCAAGAGAGTATGGAATGCTCTTTTTGATCTCTGAAACTACCACACCACTTAAACGTGTTGATAATCTTGAAGCATGTGATCAGCACCAGCCTTACTGGTGGCTGAGGAAGGTGAGCTGGGCCTGCAGACAGGGCATCGCTAAGGCTTAGTACCGTTCCCTTCATCCCAAACTCATCCCAACTCTGAGTACATCCTACTTGAACCTTGCAATGCTCCTTCACTTTTCCCAAGGCATTTGAAAACAGCGGAAAGGTGGCAGGAAAGTGCATGAATAACTTTGTGGTTGATTGTTTTAGACTAGCTGAGTCCTTGAAAAGACTGTAGGTAATGTCAAGGACACCGAGATTATGTGACTGCACATGTATTTTTCAGACAGAAAAGTAATCGCACTGCAATTAATGGATCTTATTATGCTCAAAGTCAACAAGCTTGCTAAAGGGCTTTGGTGAGTCAGCGCCTCTGTGTCTGGATTGCAGTGCTGGCTGTGTCATGTGCTTGCTTCAGCCTTGTTTACCAACAGAGGTATAGACACAGTCTAGCCCTAGGCACAATTCTGCCTAAATACTTTTGCGTATTTTTGTGTTCCAACAGTTTCTGTAGGGTCACTCAGATGCAGGACAGATGAAAGTGAGTAAACACAGATATTAAAAAAGCCATTTACTTTTTCACTATGCATATTTCCTATTTGCAGTTCAGTCACCTCTGACAACTGAAAGAGATCATTTAACCTTATTTCCTTCCTCCAGCATACTCACCCAATATATTTCTGGGGAGGGATCGTGGCACTACAGTGTAATACTTGCTATTACTGTAAATTGGCACTTTATTTTTGAAAAGCTACAAACCCTTCGTTCTTAAAACACTTTGTAATCATCACTGTTCTACTTGACAGGTTGCTTGGGGTTTTTCAGATCTAAAATAATTTGATGTTGGTTCAAATTAAATATCCATGTCTATATGGCATTTTTTTTTAAACAAGTTAACACAAATATATGATTTCCATGCATATTTATTATGTGCATATAGTGGTCAACCTTCAGATCTACTCCCCCAGTCTTTCTGGCAAACTAGGAATCCTCTTTCCCATAAAAAATTACCCTCTCTCACAAATAACCTATTCCTTAGAAGAAGCTTTTGCCTTTAGAGTCTCATTTTTCGTTTATTTTATTAGTTTCTATCTCAGATAACTAAATTCTCTTTTATTAGAGCTGGGAATTTTTACAATGTGCAAACTGAAATAATGATTGCATTGCAGTACTTTGCAAGTGTTTTTCATTAAGCCTTGAGCTACTATTCCTTGCTCTATTGGATATCTTTGCATCAGGGTTACTTTATGCAGGACAGAAATTTGAACAATTTATGTTGAAAAGAATAACTAAAAACCTATTATGTAATAATTTTTAAACCACACTGGTTGATAGCACTTAATTGTATATTCTTGTCTGAATCTAAATACCTCAACTGCTTAAAACTTAATAACATGCTAAAGAGTAGAATGCATTCTGGAGATTCACACTTCTGAAAATTAAAATTACTACATTCTGCTTACACAGAATTCTGATTCTGTGTAAGCAGACACCCAGTGCCAGAAATATATTTACATTTCTGAGATGATACACTACAACGTTTTGCTTTCTTGTCAACAGAGTAACTAAATTAATGCTCTTGTGCTCAAGTAGTATTTTCTGGTTAATTCTTGGGACTTAAAATAGTTCAGAACCATTTGTGTGGCTTGCTGAAATTTACAGCGTGCTTACATTGTTGATCACCAGACTCATCTTGCTACTTTGTCATTCTGTATTGCCTGTTGGTAAATGAGTTTGCTAGCATATATTCCCATTGCTGCCAGGGTCACCAGAAGTCGGAATGAATACAGAAAAGAGTCCACTTAATTGCAAAGATTTATAGCTATGCTGTTTTCTTTTCTTCCTTTCCACTCAAACTTGTCTTCCATGTCTGACATGTATAGAAAAGGGAGAGCTGTTTTTTCTAGTCAAAATCAGCAGCAGACAAGGATCACAGATTTGCAGGGATTCCTTATTTCTACTGCTACTTGCATAGGCAACAGAGAAGCAGTTTTCTAATCCACCCTCGACAGGGTACTGAACCAAAGAAAAATGTTGTGTCAATATAACATCAGCCATCATCAGTCTGCAACGAAGCAGTAAGTTACATGACTGGAAGAAAACCATAACCTGCATATCTTCCAGAAAAAACAAGCTGTTTGTTTTGATTGAAGAAACCATGCTCTTTAAGGTAGAAGACAGGTGAACTATTGCACAACAAAGAGATGAGAAAATTTTAAGTCTTGGAAACTCAGAAGCAGAAAGTTACCATTTGAAAATCTGCCTCTGCCTCCCCAAAGAGCCTGCTGCTTGAACCAACTATAATTTTTATGTCAAACTAAAGTCTTTCATCCCTGTCTTATTTATGGCTCTACTACAGATTTGGGTAGCAGAAGAATCAATCAATTCCAGTCAACCAGTGAAACAACCTTGGGAGCTCTGGAGATACACCCTTCCCCTCCCAAACATTTCCACATTTCTGACTGAACACAGCTATTCCAAAAATCACAATTTACACACTGAAAACTTACCAACGGAGCGATGAATGCAGGTATGCTGGTTATCACTCAGAAAAAAGCCCTCTTTGCACTGACATTCATAGCTGCCCATAGTATTTACACAAATCTGCTGGCATCCTCCATTGTTATCCTGACACTCATCAACATCTAGAAGAGAGAAGGAAAAAGAAATGCAAGGTAATGTACATACTTGGAATATATATCCAGAAGAGCAAGGAATCCATTAAAAGGCACACTGTAAATTAAGTGAATGAAAACTACCCAAACCCCATCAGAGTTAATCCAAATTAGTCCATTTAATTCTTTTTCTTGCATCCTAGGTTTAAAGTTAACATAAAAAAACAGTGGGGAGGGAAGTCCAGCTAAGACTCTATGCATTCTGAGCTGCAAATTGATTTCCAATGCACAATGAATGTTAGCGTCCTAAAAAGGCTGTGACCCCATCTGCCAAGTGTGGTGTTGCACTCTGTCATTCCCACTCCACTTGGAAAGACTTACTTCAGGCCTACAGTAATTTCTAGCAGGGGTAGCAGGCAAACACAAAGGGCATTACTGGGTGAAAAGAGTCTTTATAGAGTTCTGGTCTTGAACAGAACAGCATGTTTCAATTACTGGAGTCATAACCCCCTACTTTGTCAGTTTGTTTAATGTTGTTTAATGAAAAGAAGGCTTCTTAAATTTAAATGTTCCATGTCTGTATTGTCATTTTAATAGGCAAATATATAAAACCACAAAGGCAGCATTAGCTACTGGCTGTTTTGAGGGTCCCTGCCTATCCCCCATCACTCCTCTTTGGCATAAAGTATAAAAAAAGTTTTTATGCTGTTGTGTTTAACAGAAACATACACTCCAGCATTGGGAATCCACTGCCGCTGAAAGATATCTGACCCACATTCAACCTTGCAACTCTCCTGTTTCGCAATAAAAGGGGTATCATACCCATTTCCTGTTTTTTCTTTGGATAAAAGCAACCTGCCACCTGAAAATTCCATGCTTTCCTTTTTTAAGGAAACTGAAACCAGTTAGTTATTTCACAGTATGTGCCAACAAGTCAGTAAACGAGTTGGTATGTGTTTTGCTTTCATTTTCTTTTTAGAGGGTGGAAAAAACACAACAGAGCTAAATGATCCACAACACTCAAAACCTCAGAAGAGCTGGCACAGCTCCTGCAGAAATTAATTCCCCCAAGACTTTCCACAATATGCTAAGGTAAAACTAAGCTGCTTTTGCCAATACTCTTGCAGGCAAGGCCAGGAATCGCTGAAATACTGCAGAAACTCAGACAATGACCAATGCAGGAGTGCTGGCTAGTTCTGGCAGCTCGCTCATCTGCTATTGCTGTTTGTGCTGGTGTGCTGCCTGCGCTTCATATGAAATTGTAGCTCTTTCTCACAGAGAAATAAAGCTCGAGGGTAATTGCAGAATTACCCAGGGAAACCAGGCAGCCTCCTCCTGTCTTGAACTACAAGGCAAGCGTGTAGACAATCCTACTTTTTTATTTACCAGGAAACTAAGCACTATTGCCTCCAAATTTCTGTATCAAAAACCTCCCTGTGCTCAGTTCTTACTCTTTCCAGATTTGAACCTTTTCATAACCCATCCGAGCAGTTTGGAAGCACACTGGAAAAAGAGAAATGAAGACTTTCCTTTCCTACTGCAGTATAAGAAGGAAAGTCATATGAGATGACTTTGTGAGACCCTTTCTCTGAGAGTCAGCAGGCCTTGCTGTCCTTTTAGTGCCATGTTGTTCCTTCAGCACAGTGGAATATAGATCTTCCTCTCTGGAAAATAATTTGAATTGAAGGAAAAAGTCTCAGTATGTGTACAAACCCCAAAATTTTACCACAAACTACACAGCCTTCTCTGTTTATAGTATCACAAAGTAACTCCAACCATTGCCTTCCAGCTCTGATGAATAATCTGAAACAAATGCAATGATTTATAAACATTTTTTTTTCTACTCTTGATAGCAACTGCTGGTGATTTACCACTTCCATACAGAGACAGCTCAATTTACCATCAAGCCCCAGATCCATATGGTGAAATTAAAGTTACTACAATTTAAACTCTTTTAAAAGTTTTACTATGAGGAATTTCTTCCAATTGTTTTCAATTACTTGACTCAAAATTATTTTAACATGTATTTATGGACAGAGGGAGTTAAGAAAAGGAGCAGCTGAGATCTACGACTATTACAGTCCTATTTCCATATTACATGCCTTCCAATAAGACTGGTGCTGAAGGCTTAACATTTTCTCTTCTCAGGCCTCAATCCTGGGTCAGGCTTTTCAAAGCACTTTGTGTTACTGCAGTCTTAAAAGGCAGTATTGCTTACTGTCCACAACACCAAGCAATCTATCAGGCATGGGTGCCCAGAAAATATTTACTGGATTATTTACTTGGCAAACTTTCTTTCCAATAAAGTCATTTTATAATCACCCTATTACAAACCAACTTTAGAGGATGGGGTTCAAAACTCTGCAGTTACGAGAGAGAACTCGAATGATTCCAATGAGCTCGAGCTTTGGCAGATCTGGCAGAATAATTCCTATCTGCATTTTTTCAAGGCTCACAACCTAAATAGCTGCCAAAGGGGCTTTTTTTCTTTCATTGTTTGTGCAACTCTTGTTCAATGAAGCTCAAGTTACACAGCTGAACATGTAAACATCAGTAATGCCGCATATGTGAGACTGCATTTTGGACCAGTTTTTCTAGAGATTAAGTTCCACATAAACACCCAAATAAGTAGCCAGGTTTTCAGTAAAGCAATTCTGGCTCCAGTTTTGGAGGCTCTGCATGTCAAACTCAGCTGTTAACCGTTTTGAAAAACTGAGGGTGGATCCTCAATAGCTTTAGTTGTTACCACTCCACCTGGCACCTGCTGGAGACCTGCACCTCAGTGAATAATTCTAGATATAGTCACTTAGGATGTAAAACCCCTTCACTCAAACATCAACTGTAAGCCGCAACTAAACCCATTTTAAAAACTTTTACATTTATTAAGCACAAATGCAAAATTTATTTTATTTATCACTCTATAAAAAGTAAATTTTTCCTTTTCTAGATCCAATAGAGATGACTTTGGCAATCTGTTGCACCAAATCAGCTACCACTGGTCATCTTATCCAAGATGAGGGTTGCCTCCCTGAGGACAGCAGCCACAAGACAGCAGGTGCAGTCTCCCTTCCTTTAAACTGGTATATGCAAACTCAAATCCATTTTCTAGGCTCCTTATCTGGCAAAAGTTCTTTCATACAGGTTAGCCTCACCACCTGACACGGTGTGCTGATTCCTAGAGTACATTATTCACTGCTTGTGGGACAACTGAGCCTCAAAATTCTACTGATGATTCCAGGGAAGCTGGAGCAAGGTTGCAGCAAAACTACACAACCCAAACTCACAAAAGGATGGAGAAAGGTTCTCACCTGAGCTGAGCTCAGATGGTTATTCCACATGGCTGCTTCAACCCTCATCCTCAAAAGAGGAGTTAAAACTAGGAGAAAGTGAATATATGCCCTTAAGTCATTCTCCGTAACATTCACCAAAGTACTGTTCTGTGATTATGTTTCCCAAAGACAATCCCTGATGGAAGCATTTAGAAATAACTCAGTTTCCACAGCTCTTAACTACTCCTTACCAGTGCAAATAAATAGCTAAGGCAACAACACAAGAGCTAAATTACTTACACAGAGTTTAGTACAGAGTGACAAGCCTATGTTTTCAGGGAGATGAGGGCCTGGACTTCAAATTGGCCAGTCATCATCAAGGACAACAAGGAGTAAGGGAAGTGCCAGCTCAGGGAGAGGCTGGGAAAGGAGAAGTATCTTTCAAAAGAGAAGGCGAGATAAAGGATGCATATATACATACATATATAGATATATCTATATATCAGAAACATCAGGCAAATTAATGCATATCTGAATTTGCATAAGACCTCTAGCTTTTTGGCCTACTGCCTTCATATAATTAAACTTGTATTCAGCATCTTGGTAAGATGAGATCCTCTAGAGAGCAGTACTGTGGAACAGTATCAAAGGATATGAAACAAAGATGGATGTTTTATTTATTAAATAAACAAACACTTTTAGTTTATCATTTAATTTATCTGACAAACTTTTCAAACTAGCTCCACTGGAATTTCACTCTGTTCTGGCTCAGAGCTTCCTGCAGTATTTGGTCTGAAGAAGATATTCTGATTGAGTCCTGTTTGGATACCACTGAGACAGAAAGGTCTGCTAAGGGTATCTGAAACCAAAGCCACAAGCAGGAAGATATAAAAGTGGAAACACTACACAGAGTCAATGTCAAAACCAGTTTGTCCACTGTCCACTTCCTCCCATGAGCTTCCCTTCCTTCCGACATTTTTCTTTCACGTCAGCCTTTTTCATAAGCACTTAAGCCCCTTGGAAATCTGAGTCTCATCTTCAAAATCTCCAAAACGCGAGGGAGCCACAGTACAATTCACTTACTATATAGCATTAAGATTCTTTACAGATTTCTAAAAACAGGACCTTGACTTACAAACCAAGGAGCTGATCCTACTAGTTTTTCTCTAAGGTAATCTTTGAAAATTTTGGGAGATTTCTCTAAGATGCCTTTTGGACAAGTGCAGAACATAGTGATAAAGAGACGAACTACTGATAGCAATACTACAGACTGTCCTCAAATGGTATCAACAATACACTACAGGGCATATCTGGTATTCATAAGAGAAGTTATTAGCAACTGGAAACTCAGAGAATGTAAATGTCTGATTCTGTAATTTTAAAATTATTATATTCTGAATATGAGGCTGAATATAAAAATAAAAAAATAAAAAAATAAAAAAAAATCACACTCCTGGATTTACTACAGTCATAGTTATTCTTACACCAGGAGAACATCTAGCCTAGCATCCTCTTTTTGACACTGCCCTGGAGGTGATACTCAGGAGAAGACGGTAGAGATGGGACAAAACCACTGCTGGCAGGTTCTCCCAGCTTTCAGCAGTCAGTTCATTAACCTTTCTAAACCACTTGCTAGTCCATTGTCCTGCTCTATCTTTCCTGTATTGATTTCTCTAATCCCCAATATGATGGAACAGTTATTTCTGCAATTTAATTAGGAGTTACCTAAAAAAGCCATACTTCTGTTTTATTTCAAACATGCTGCTTCGTAGTCTGAATGAATTCCCCCTAATTCCATTATTGTAAGAAGCAGTAAATACTTATTTCCTACTTGCCTTTTCTGCATCTTTTTTGATCTTACAGATTCCTCTCATCTATTTTGAGTCCTGAAGTACAGCAATACACAAATATGGTAACTAGAGACAATTTGAATTACCTCAGTGTATCATGTTTAATACAGAAAGTCATCATTTCTAGAAGTAAAACTTAATGACAGCAACATTTAGCACATACTCTTCTCACTTCTTTATTCCATTCCCTCCAAGTACCATAATGCACTATTGGAATGAGTGTCTTAGAAGATCTGATTTCAAGATACCTGTGGAAGCCCAAAAAGTAAACCTGGCATGTAGGATTGGAGCAAGTGATATCAGATTAGAGGTTGTAGGCAGCTGTTCCTGCTGGAATGGTTACACAATTAGTGACATGCTGTCAAAGTAGGGAGAGGGACATACTGCATCAGCTGAGAGGGCCATAGAAACAGGAATCATTGCTAATTTAAATAAAAGCTAAACCATCTTTCTTAGACCAACTTTATATGAGCATGTAAAGGGAAATTTTAGAAGAAAGAGACACCAGTATCTACGTATACAGCATCTGTACCTCCACAAGATCTGAAATCACACCTCACCAAGAATTTAAAGGCACGGCCCAAATTTTCTACTATTTGCACATAAGGCTAGAATTCTGCTTTTTGTCCCCTTCTTTCAGAAACTGAAAAATCTTGTGAAGAAAAGCAAAAAGAACACCACACCTTTGAATCCAGTAGTTTGTTCACTACCACAGCTACAGAAATCTTCATTACAGACCTTGCTAAGAAAAGATCCACTTGCAGAAAAAGAGATCCTACTGCAGTGAATGTTTACTGGAACAGATGTTAAACACAAAACAAAACAAAGCAACAAGAAGTGTGAAAGAATTACCTTTCCCTGAAAAATAAAAAACACTTTACAGAAGAGAAATACAAAGTGCTAATCACAAGGATGCTAACGGGTGATGAACACTAAAATAAAATAATCAAAGCACTGACCCCCAGAACCACATAGAAGGATACAATATCTAAAATGATGCCCACGGTCTGCTCCTGAGAATCCAGTTTCTTAATAGGCTACAACCACCTATCACCTTCACACCCACCAACTAGGCTTCTTGTTTGTCTACACACTTATAGATGTGTGCACATTGAAAAAGAATACTCAAAATCTTTTCTTCTGTTGCTATTTTGTGAACACACAGTGGAAGCCCTTTAATTTCACACTACACAGTGGCTGCAACTGTCATCTTTGCTATATGTAGCACAGGAAATACTCATTTAATGCAAGAGCTTAATTCTGCTGCATGTGATGCCTGCCCATTTGCTGAGCTGAAGTAAACAGCCCCACAGACATTGCATGAATGTTGCATCTGAGTTTGTCTCTTGACGTCACTTGTTTATTCCTTTCTTAAACAACTAGGCACCACTGCCTAGTTTAAGACACCAAAACCCTTTTCACAGATTTCAGCATTTCCAAAATAAACACCCAAGCCCCTTAATGTGATGCCTTAGTTGTAGCTTCTATCCTCTCATGTTTGTTTTTTAGACAGACACATACACATTGTGGCTTCCTTACAACAGTGCCTAATATAACAAAGTTCACAATCAATTCTTTTTTAATACATTATCTGCTCTTCTAACACAGAGCTTTAAAACAAATTTATATGAAGTTTATCCTGCTTTGTTTCATCTACAGTGCCGCTATCCAGGCAGTCTCCAGCTTGGCATGAGGCTCAGACAGCCACGGCCCAATTAGCAATAAGCTTGCAGCTCCTATTGATGCTGAGCTGTGTGTAGGGCATAGCAAGGTGCAATGCTGGATTAACAATCCTCCATAAACTAAAAGGAGGGAAGTTAATTACAAATGCAAACAAGCAGCAGTCCTGATCAACTGAAGGAAAAATCTGGAACAAGCTGAGTAAATTATCAGCCTATTATCATAATGCCCTTAACTCTGTCTTGCCTCTGGGCTTTCTTTGGAGCATCATTAACTGCTGCAGGCTCAAGCGAAGCAATATTCTCTATCCTTCTTCCAGGATAACTACTGCTTACACCTGCTTCCTGTCACACCTACTTAAAGACACTGCCAGGATCAGAACAATCTGGTTTGGGTTAACTCAAAACTGCTCATTTGGCTGGTTTCGGTTTTTTTCCTCACAAAAACTAAAAAGATTTTGCTGTTTTGTCAAAGGTTTGTCAAACTTGCATACAACTTGACATGAAAAACGAAACAGTAATTTTGTCTCAAGTTGATAACATTTTCCAGGCCTATGCAACACGATGCACTTTGTTTCTGAGCTCTGGTACTAAAAGCCATGGAAACAGCTAGATTAATGATTTTCTCTGTTACCTATCAGTAACACAGTTAAGGGACTCCCTAGGTTCAAGTGAGGGATTAACCCAAGCAAATTTCTCTTTAGTTAAAATGTTCTTTTGTTAAGATGGTTTGAAAAAGTTTTACCGTGACTCTCATTTCTGCTTCTGTCCTACAGCACAATACTATGTGTCACACTGGCCTTACTCATTTAACAAAGTATATTTCAATTGTTTCCAAACATTTCTTTCCATATCCCATATGGTCATTTAACGATAAATTTTACTTAATCCTAAACCTCCCAAATTCTCTAAATAATCATTCTTATAAAGTATGTGAAGTGTCTTTTTAATTTATATTTTAATTAATGAGTTATTGTTATTACTATTTAGATGTAACCTACAGTGATCACAAAGTCATATTAAAATATGCTACTAATAACTAGTCCATGTTCTTTCCTGCCCCTCTCTTATGCAAAACTACATCTTGTCCTCCGATACAATTCCAGTAAGGAATGTATACACAGGGAATATTTTGAGATACTTGAGAAAGATCTGTATTGAAGTCTGCAGAAGGCAATGTAAGGTTTAAAAATAATCTTCCATTTTAGTTTTGTAGTTTGATTCAAACTTTTAAGTCTGCACATTGCACACATAAGTTGAAAGGATAATGTCAAGATGCAGAAATTCATGCAAAGTATTACCAAAAGCAGGGCACTACAGAAAACTGAGCCTCTGGAATCTACTTAACAGGGAAGTTCACTAGCAAACTTTCATCTGGTACCCATCCATACTGGAAAAGAGTTTAGTTTTATTTTGTAATGCAGTAAGCAACTATGCAGCCGCTATTCTTTTCAATGACTACTTGACTGTATAAATCATAATGTTCATCATAAATCAATATTACCAAGACTTGATTGTGTTCTAAGCATAGTATGATGACAGTGACTACATTTGAAACTGGACACATGATGACTTCGCTGCTCTCCACATTGTCTGGTGTCTTTGTGTAATCCATATGAATTCAGTGTTTTAAATGGATCTATGTAATTTCTAGGATAGACAAAGACATCATTCCATGAGGAAAGGTGTGAATGTCATCATATACATCTGACTGGTAAACACACCTATTATATGCTGAAATCCTGCACCCTCTGGTGAATACACATTCTCCCTTGTTTTAAGTAAGTGCTAAACTCAGTGTGGCTCTCTGTAACATTTGATGATGTTATAGTTTTTCTCTTAAGATATTCATCAAAATGGACCGCACTGGCTTAGAAACCTGCTATTATGAAAAAGTTTAAATAAAGCAGTAAGGATGCATAATAAATAATGCAGAATAAAACACTGAATTTGCTGAACTGATATGGCTAACATTTAAGCCATATGAGACCAAATAAGAGCATCCATATGGGATTTAACTGATTAAACTTATACATACTAACTTCACACTCTAAGCTGCTTATTCTTTACTTTCCCAAGTGTTCCATGCAGAGAAATCTTTACTGTGATTGATTACCTCCTCCAGGGAGTAAGTATTTAAAAAAATAAAAAGACTCAGACAACAAGATGACTTGCAGAAACAAGAGACTGAGATTGATGCTGCTGTCACATAGCTCCCAGTTTCTTAATTTATTATGACAGTCTGAGAATCTAACTTCACAGTTGACAGCAACCAAGATTTATTCTACACTCTTGATTATTTCCCCATACCTAACAAAAAACATTAGGACTATGCTGATTTATACCCTCACTTGTTCTGGTACTTTTTAGATCACATTGGCTTAAGAAAGCAAACATACGGCAAACTAACATGTAAAGAAAGTTATATCTCACTTGAACTCAGAAGATTAATGTGGGGTGACCAAACATTACGGTACTTTTGAAGGGGAAAACTTTCAAATACAGAAATAGAAAAAGAAGGATAAGAAAAGCAGTGTGCTCAGAATCCAGCTTCAGAGAGAGCTGGATATCAGAAGCCTTTCCATCAATCAAAACGAGAATTCCATGTTATTGCTGGATTTCCAGAGTGAAGATGGACATACTTTCAAAATCAGTCTCCAATTTAGGGCTCCAAACTTCTGAAAGCAACAGTCTTATTTTCAAAGGTGTTAACTGAAGTCTATGGGATTGTACCCATGAAAAAACAGGGAGCAGTTAGCTACAGTAAATAGATGCTTTAAGATAGTGGCAGCCACGTACACAAAACACCTATTTCTCTCTAATGACTCCAAGGTGAATACAGATAACATGGCTTATAAGCAGACATTTACACTCCATCATCTGAAGCACAGACTACAGCCTTTAAAGTGATTCTGGAGGGCTTCTTAAGCTTTATAGAAATGTAGGGTCTGACTTCTTGTTTGTTAAATGTTTTTCAAATTCGTGTGCAAACACCATCATAATGATTCTCATCTGTCCATCATGGAATCTGTCATGAAAAGAGGAGACGGCTCACAGTCTGGAAATTTCTACAGGTGCCATAAAACTAAATCTGAAGTTTAGGAGAGGAAGATCATCTGAACTAACACATTACAATCATATCTTGAAAGAGTGATTTAACTTATTTCTACAATTGTCTACCACTTGCACCACAAACTCACAAGATGAAGGCAACCAAGTAACAAAAATAAACACATGTACACAGAAGTTACACGTAAAATGTTCTACAGACTTCTGTAGAAGTTACTTATCATTCTAGCTATTCATGTTTCCTCAGCACCTACTCATCAGTTAGCAGAAGGCTACAGTGAAATAGTAGTACATGTTACAAAATCTGATGCATGCCACTGCACCACAAAGACTTCAAATTGCTGTGATGAATCACAGCTGTTATCATTAATGTAATGTACAGGCCAAGCAAAACTGATAGAAGATTTGAAAACAGTAATGTAGTAAAAATCAGTTTGCTGAAGAAACGTATCAGAATGACAGAATAGAATGATAGAACGCAACTTTCTGTTTCATTTAGGTTTGTATCTGAAAAATAAAGAGCTTTAAAAAATGAACTTAAGTTTTTCATCCTGAAATAAAGCATTCATTACTAAAATTCAGTTGTCCATGCGATTTGCAGTCTGTTTTTTTTGTGTATGCACCCACTACAGCTTGTCTCAGGGAGGTTCAGTAGCTTAATACATCTGTGCAGGGTTCCTCTAATCTCAAGGTTCTTACCACACAGAAATACAGAACACATAAAAGTTTAAAACATACAGATACATCTATTGTTAAAACTTGCATTTCAACACTTTCCATCCTATCTGTAAAAATATATTAAATAGTGCCTAATTTTCCTTCTTGTGCCTCATCCCTTCACATTTAGAGCAGATCCCTGCTACTCAACCACTAAGCCCTGATTTGGGAGTCTGGCCACCTTCTCTTAAACCAACTACCAAGTCCTGAAGTTCTGCTCAAGCAAAGCTTTCACTAGAATCATTGGAAATGAGCAAGAACTTCCAAGATTTAGATTACTAATATTTCTCTACAAAAATACCATAATTTTACACGTTTTAATAAAACTGAAAAATTATGAAAAGGCTATTGGGTGTATTCAACCCTCCTCTGCCTGCAAAGGACCTTAAGATTAGCAACCATGAAAATCTGGAAAGAGTTTATGGCTGATTATATTATTAGAGGCCCACGTAATGTGCTAGAAGAGGACAAAATACTTAACCATTGGATTACCTAATAGTTTCCTGGGATTAAGTAAAAAGGGCAAGATAAACTTGAAGGCCACAAAGAAAATGGACCATTTTTACAGCTTTACTATTAAATATTTGTTTTTATGAAACTAAAACCAACTTTCCAGGAGATGTATAGTTTTATATTAAAAATATTCACATTAAAAAAAATATCTAGTAGAACTGTTGGGAAACATGAAGAAAAATAAACATCAGTACCAGATGCATTTCTCTGGAGTTCAAGGAAGCAACACATTGTGCACAGCTTTCTGGAGAAGAATAAAGCTAAATTAAAAGGCAGACATTGGTCTTTTTAATCATACCAGTGATTATGCAATCCTAAACAAGTTATGTACCATTTCTCGACATATTACATCTGGGACCTGCAGAAATGATTTCTCATGTATTTGCAACTCTCCCACTTCATGTTGACAGGCAGAACAGGCCATAATCCCTGATCCTAGTGTATACATTATCATAACAGGAGGGTAGGAATAGGTTGATTTTGGGTTCTAACTGTTTGGGTTCTGTTTGGTGTTTGTTTTGAGAGAAAAACATAGAACACTGGAAAATTCACTGAAAGGGAGTGAACAATATGATGTAATACACATGCACATGTGTATAAATTTGTTCTTTCCATCATCTGCATCAGATTGTAGACTACTACTACCCAGTCTGGAATTAAGCCTACGTCAGGGTTAAAACCTCTCCTCTATTAAATTAATAGAATGGTTAAGGTTGAAAGGACCATAAGATCGTCTAGTTCCAACACGCTTGCCATGGGCAGAGATTCCTCACCCTAGACCATATTGCCCAAGTCTATGTCCAACCGGGCCTTGAACACTGCCAGGGATGGAGCATTCACAACTTCCCTGGGCAACACATTCCAGTGCCTCACCACCCTCACAGTGAAGAATTTCTCCCTTATATCCAATATAAACCTCCCTTGTTTAAGTTTTAACCTAGTATTCCTTGTCCTACCCCTACAGTCCCTAATGAAAAGTCCCTCCCCAGCACCCCTAAATCTCAGAGTCCAAACTTACTTATCTTTACATTTCTGGAGGGCTTCATCTGCTATCTGCTTCAAGCTGATAAGCTTGTCCCCTCTATAGAAGGCATCTGCAAAATGGAAAGGAGAACATTAAAGGGGCTTCAGCGCCAAGGCAGCCTGGGACAGCTGGAAGCAACAGGCAGCTCCAGGAGAGCAGAACCTATGTACTGAAGTGAGGAAAGCAGACAGGCAGCTGAAGGGAAAGGTTTCTAACATTCCCTTTTAGTCTAGAGAAAACAAACACCAAGAGAAATGGTGGAACTCCTTCCCTGAGAGAGGTCCCAATTTGACCCAACAAGTCTTCTGGGAATATTCCATGGGAAATAATCCAATGCAGCCAGAACACAGATTGCATCTTAGTGGGTCCTTTCCATACCATAGATCTATTAATAAAACCACTATTTCTTGCAATATTGCAAAAATCAGTTGGGAAATGCAGTTGGGCTTACATGCAAAACTTCCATTTTCTTAATCCCTTGCTTTACAAGATTGAGAAGTACAGAGTAAATATCCCTGAAATTGGGAAGGGAGGGAATTCTCCTGTAAGGACTGCTCCATAAATGATACATCTTGCAAACATCTGGCTGGTTTTGAGAGGAACATGGATGAGAAGCATTTGGAAACACGTTATTAGCAGCTGGTGACATCATGCTCTACAGGCTCAAGTGGGCGGGCTGCTCAGTGCTTCCCTGGGTGTTCAGGGAGGAAAGCAGAGCTGGAGCACAGCTACAAGCAGCACATCCGCCCTGTGGCGGCTCAGCCGCAGCACTGCCCCTTTCCTCTGCCAGCTCCACAGCATCTGGCTTTAAAGTCAAGTCCTTTCACACAAGCAATGGTAGAATCACAGAATGAGCCAGGCTAGAAAAGCCCTTTAAGCTCATCCAGTCCAATCCTTACCCCAGCACTGCCAAGGCCACCCCTGCCCCATGGCACTGAGGCCTCGTCTCCACGCTGTGTGAACACTTGCA
>JBCJKH010029170.1:13305-24867 GCA_039877255.1 Loriculus beryllinus | reverse complement strand
GTTTATATATATGCCACTTGTCTTCACAACAAGGGCATTCTGTAATTTTACTTTTTATTAAAAGTAAAGTCACAGCCAAAGTTACAGAAATCTTTAAGCCTGAGAAATCTGTATGTTCAATTTCTTTAAAAGTTAATGAGCCTTACTGGAGTTCATTCCATGTAACTGTAGACTACTACAATATATATATTGATGTTTGCACGAGTCATTTAGGTTTTCCCTACAATCATTGGGAAAAGGTCCTCACTAACTCATCAGCCTGTCTATCCAAAAAGTCTTTAGATTAAGGTGCATCATGCCTTAGATATTTTTCCAGTGGTATCTATGCAAGTAGGTACTATGTAAACTTGGATAGGTAAGACTCTTCCCATTTCTTTCATACTTACTTACCAAATTTGCAGAAGCAAAACACAAAATTAGAAAATATACCCATTTTTAACTCACTTTAAAAAATGTCTTTGTGTATAAAGTATCAGTATATAGCCACTGTTAAGCTTTTTATTGAAAGTCAACAATTTATACCTACATGTCAGAGGTGGAGGCATGACTAGGATGAAGAGAATATGAAGGATATTCATTCTGTTTTCTTGAAGGATCTAAAGCCATTGATACATTTTAAATTAGAACATAGCTATATCCAGTGATATGTATTCTATATTTAGTATCATAAACCAGCAATTCTTACTGGAAAATGGATTTCTACTTGTACTGGAAAACGGTAGTTGTGTAGTTTGTTCAGGAGTTTTCATACTAAGGGGAAGAAAGCAGAAGCAACAAATTAAAAGCTAGCTTTGTTAGTTCACTTGTCCAGCTGGTCATTAAGGTACAAAATCAATGCATTTTATCCATCAATAGCTAGCTTAAACACTACACCATTTGTCATGAAGCAAAATTATAATGTAGTAAATATAATGTAAAAAATGTAATAAAGCTATTAACTTCTTCATATTTTAGTGTCTGTATCAGTCATTATCTGCGCAATGAGATCAATTTAGGATAACATTATGGCAAAATACTTTATGGAATAATAGATGTTAAAATACAACTATTAACTACAGTTGAGCCAAAAATCTTCTTTTCAATGTATAAGTTTCCCAAACTTTAAAAAATCAAGTTATTGAAAGAAATGTTGGCATATTTATGCTACTTACTAACAGTAATGTAAAACTAGTAAGAGTGGTATATTCAGGTAAGTATAACATAAATAAAGTTAAAAGGGAAACAACACCAAAAAAGGGTTAAGAGAGTGCAGAAATGTTAGTAGTGATGCCCCCTTCAGTTTAGTCTTGCAGCTGATCCTCCTGTTTGATATACTCCATGATGAGTCAGGAACTGTGAAATTTGAGCACAAAAGTTCTGAAGACAGAAAGTTACATCAATATTGAGAACTCAGAATGTTTTTTAAAACGTGACTTTTCCCAGCAATAATTGAAATAAGATGTAATTAAATGAAAAGCAATAGCATAGAGTGCATTTAGGGAGCAACGAGCTGGAAATAAATATGATAAAAAGATTAGGTCACATCAGTCAGTGAAGACTGAAGAGACTGGCTGTCTCTTGCTCAAATTTCAACTTTAGACTAACTCTTAAGTTTTAAAATACAGGGATTCTTTCCTGACAGTATTGATTACTGAGAAGGAAATGGAGGTAATGACAGAAATTACTATCCATTTATTTCTGTCAAAATATGCATCTTCTATTTATATAACAGAATACATGAGAAAGTCAAAGCAAGCATAACTTTTATATGGCTTTATCTATTGAGGTTACTGATTTCTGATTACAAAGACTATTCTTCATTTATTTTTGCTGCATTAAACCCCTTACCGTTGTAGCTGCTGAATTTGTTGTGTTACTTTCTGAAGAGATTCTTCCAACTTTACTGTCTGTGAGATAATCATAGATTTAAACAAAATCTATTTTGTAATACAAACTTCATTTTTATACAACTAGTATTCAAAAGTGTTGAAAGGCTGCTTTCTATTGGATTTACTCTTAGATTTCATTGCTATTGCAGATTTATTGAGGGAAAGACTATAGCTGTTATAATGATCCATTAAACAGTCTGAAAAAGATGTTTCTTTGGGGCAGTTACAGGCTTAGTTAGATTACCTTTCGTTAAACGTGCTGGTAATATTGAGTAAATAAATACTAGGAAAAGTGCTTAAAATAGTGTGCTTTTTTTCTTTTCTTCCTCTTTTTCATATCTGATATAAAAGATACCAATAACTGTACAAAATACCAAATACTATGTTCCTGTATTTCTCATTTCAGAGTCAAAATTATTCAGTTCTTTTCAATATCTCTTTGAAATAAGCTTATGAGCAAAGCATTTCCTATTATGTTATAGACACAACTAAAAATATCTCTATTAAAGAATGTTATGAGCTTGCAAAACTGAAGAACATTAAGGTCAAGAACATTAGGTCATCTCCCTAGTATGTGTATTTTTTACAGTCTTTCATTACATGATCATACATTATATTTTATGAAGGATGTAAAACTTTACTCAAAAGCCTCAATACTGCATCTGTATTTTATCATTAATTGCCACTGTGACCTTAGTCCTTCATTACTTCACGTCTCATACTTTGATTTGAAGACAAATTATGAATTTTCCTGTTAACTTTTCGTGCTTCTCCTTTCAGTATTATTAGAATTCTTTAAAAACATTACCTGTTCTACCTTCATAAAATAATATTTTTAGTGGGAGATATTATGGGGATTTTTTGCAGATGTGAAACTCTGCAAAACAGATTAAAGACAAAATCTAATTTATGTAAGATCTGGTCTTTGGCATTCTTTCTTCTGTTTCCTAATGAAAGCTAGGTTTGATTAAGAAAGTGATCAGTACATATGTCAGGAAGAATGTACTTTACTCTGTTACTCTGTAGGACTGGATTATTTTAAGACCAAAATGCCTTAAAGAAGGTGAATAACTACTTGGTTATCAGTATCTTTGGGTCCTGTCATAGCATATTGCTTATACTTGCCAGGAGTATGGACATCAACACCCACATCACATACCATCCTCTGCACCCCAGTATCTGTACAACTCACAGAAAAAGTAACAAGGAAGTTCTTATCAAGGTCATGAGAGCTGTTGGTTGACAGAGACAACAATGGCATACTAGAAATTAAAAAGGGAACCAGAAAGAAGTTAGCTTAGCATGAGAACCCAGTTGTGAATTTTCTTACACAGCACTCCATCTATTCCAAAGGCCAAGACCTGCAGAGTGGAGACTGGCAGGAAGAAGCACCTGTGTCAAAAGGGTAGATTTGTGCATCTTCATCTCCCCAGGGGTCATTGCCATTCACCAAACTATTTATATTATAAATCATTCTTGTTCCATCCTCTTTCCACTCACCTTCATCTCAAAACCAGTATCAGGAAGACTCAGGAGATTATAGCCCAGAGTGTGAGCATCTACTCCCACTCTCTCATTCTGTGTGACTCTGCCAGCTGTGATCTAGCCTTCCCCAGCTCCGTCAGTTTCCCTCCCAGTAGCCCTGAAAGAGGTAGGTTTGCTAGCTGAAACCCACAGTCGGGTATATCGCTGCACAGGGGAACTCTTCTATTCCTTGCTCACCTCAGCTCCACTGTAAAAATATTTCTCCACCAAAACAACCTCACTGGTACTAGCCATAGCTCACACAGGGTGTTTAAGACAACCAGCCTCTTCTGACCCTAACACAATGCAGTTTTAAAATACTTACAAATCATAAATTATTCTAAACATTCCAATAAAAGGTGAATTTATATTCTAAAAATAAACCATAACAAGGCAAACATAAGAAACAAACAAAAAAAAGGAAAATAACAGTTACAGTTACCTTTTGTCTGTGGTATGCTAATAAATGTTTACGATGTTTCTCTTGAAACTCTGAAATCTAAATATAAATACAGCTACATCAAGCTTCACCTAATGACACTCATGCAGACTCAGCAAAAAAAAAAAATATGGAGAAGAACTATTTCACGGTATTCACATATTTCTATATTTGAATAAGTATTTAACATATCTTTAAATCCTCTCCAACAAAACATTTTAAGTTGTTATCACCACTAAAGTCTCATACAGTTTATTTAATCTAGTACAACCTACCCCAGAGTTGGTAGGTTTATTTCACTGACTTTAATATTTTAGCACTATGTTCAATAACAAGGTAAAGACATTGGAAAGCCAGTTTAGCTATGGTGATTTGCATTCATGAGTGCTAAGCAAACACATAAAATTAATGGCAGCATAAAAAGTAATGTATCTTACTGGCAATTATAACTTGCCTTGTAAGAGTACCTTGTTAATTAAAAAATAATTGTTAGACACACTGTCAGGTGGTGTGTAAGCACTTCTTGGGTCCAAATGAGGATCATAAACCACAACAGGTTAAAAGTGAAAAAATACAAGGCAGGCAAGACAAGAGCTTGAGGAATAAATTACAATAGGTAGTAACTTACTAATAGATCTTTCTTTTCACATATGCAAGAAATCTGCCAGAAAATGTGTAGGATAGAAACAACCAAGAAGACACACTCTGAGAAGATAAACCCATAGTTTGAAATGGTATCTAATTATTTTTATTTCACTGTAGAAGAGCCTGAGAGGCTCTCACTGAATACTCTACAAAGGATCAGAAGTTCCTTCAGGAGGACTGATGAAAGAAATGGCCACTCAGAAAATAACGGCTCTGAGCTGCCTCCCACCACTTAGAAATGAGGTCTTGTGTATACAAAGAAGAAATTTGTGAAAACATCTATAAGGTGCTCAGTATCAGTCAAAAAACCAAATTAGAAGTGGTTACAAAAGGAATAGAATAGTGAGCATCACTATTCCACTTAAAAAAGAAAAATGTTTGTTATTATATCCTGAGTCTGTTTAACACCAGGAAGAATATAGTAGGTCTAGAAACAGTTCAGATTAACCAAAGGTATGTAAGATCTTCATTAAAAGAATGACCACATAGGTCATTCAAGGCTGTAAAAAGACAGTCAAAGGAGGGCTCCATTAGGAGTTCAAAACTAATGACTAGCACAGATGAAGTGCATGGGAATGGCTACTTTTCCCTCAAAAACGGGATTTCAGGTTATCAAATTAAACTAGCATGTAGCAGGTTGAAACCTGAAAAAAGAAGTGTATAAACTGTGGACCTCCATGCCACAGTATGTGATAGATGCTAAATATTGTTAAAATTAGGACACACTATCTAGGCATGGTTAAGGTTGTGGCAGATCTATTTTGTCATTGCATGGCATTGAAAGTGATTTTACACCATTAAAATAACCAGCCTAGTGGTCCTCAGAGAGAGCTGGAAAACATGAGCAGTAACCATGATGAATAATTTATGATTTCTTAAGAGCTTTGAAGCTGTGGAATTAAGAAAGTAAAGATAATAATGGACATACATTCACTTTCAAGCATTCACTCATATATTTTTGCCATTAATATAAAAATCATTAGAGGTTGCTCATTATTTTATAGAGTTAAAATGTTTTAAGTCATATTCACCTGTGTTATTTCTTTTGAATATTTCTTGCATAACGTATCTATTCCCATGAACAGTGATTGAATATCAGGACTTGTCTGTCAAGAAAAGAAAATATATTAAGGTTAGCACTTACATTTGCAAGTTATATGAAGTAATCATTTTGAGAAGTGCTCCTTAAATTGATAGATGCATATAAATAAAAAAAGACAGATCAAGAGTAAGCTGATACAGAAACAAGAAAAAGCCCAGTTTTATTTAATGCCCTTACTAACCATCTGGAAGATTTTCTGCCTTTGTTTGAATATATTACCCACATATGTATTTATTGTAACTAAGACAATAACAATTTCCAGAGGACATTCAGGACAGATGTTGTGGTCCTCTGGAAGACACATTGCCTTCAGACAGGTTTCTGCAAGTCCCTCTCTGGGCTTTTTGGCTCTCACCATCCACAGCCACATGGATGCACTTTACAATCAGTTTTGTTTCAAAGTCCTTGTTCATAATAGTTCCAATACTGACTGAGGGCTCTTTCTTTCTCCTGCCTGTCTATCCTAATGTAAGAGAAAAGCCCTAAAATGATAGCTGAATTTTCCAAGTATTTTATGACTGAGTCTTTCAGTCAGAGATCATGATGTGGCCTCACAAATGGCCATTTGTGATTTAGAAAATAGTAAGTGCTCTGTACATAAGCTATCATTGTAATAAAGATATATTCATTATTCATGGTGAGAAATAAATGCTACAAAATATTAAGTAAATTTCAGAATGATAGTGGCATTTGGACAGCTGTCCAAATCTACAAACCAATATAAATAACATAATTAAGTGTTACTTTAGTCCAGAATACATGTATTCTTAATTTATTCATAAGAAAAATAAACAAAATACAATCCAAAATGGTTACACTAGTTATAGTACTAAATTAAAATAGTACATTAGTAAGAACTGTGCTCACATTTCAATTATCTTCTACAGTAACAGTGAACAGCTTTCAAAAACAAGGAATCTAGCAAAAAAAAGAATCCCCACATCTCAAAGTCCTTTTTGACATATTGTGACTGTATGATAGAAGGTAGGTTTACAATAAGTCTATTTGAATAAAAAGCAAACAGAAAACTCTCAGCATACTTAGATGATAAAAGAAGATTTTCCCAGGAAAAAAAAAAAAAAAAAAGGCATTCTTCATGTAAGAAACTGCCTTTCAAAATCCAGTCATAAAAACCTGAAACCTTTGCGGGCAAAATGTAAATTGATCCCAGAAGTACTAAAGAACCTTAAAAAGTTTTGAAAACTGACAAGAAGAATTAAAGAAATGTCAATTTTTGAAAGAAATAAGAAATGGGCCACCTGTGAATGAAGCAACTGTTTCTGTGGTACTAAGAAAATAGAAAAAGAAGTGCAATCATTTAAATTAAAAATATCTAATTGAAACCAAAAAGAATTAGGCTTTGCTCCACTTGGAAATGCACAAGCATATAGCGAGACAGTATTTTTACCTACTCCAAAAATAGTATAGTAAAAAGTCAAGCATGAAAGACTAAATAACAGTTGCATTTGCCACACTGATTTTTAATGTATGCTTAAATTATATACTTACATGTTTATAATGATAAGAGGAAACTCTTTCTCATATGTATGAAAAATAATTATGCGAGGAACTACATTAATAAGCTGCATTGGCAACAGATTTATATCATTTGTTCTTTATATTCTGACATCAGCTACTTCGATGTCCTGTATAATAATTCATCTCAGCAAAGATGGCATGCACTTATTAGCGTAGAACTGTGCGTGTGGCTGTCGAATGGAGTTTTGGTTATTGATGAGCTGTACTTGCATTGCTCTCACTAAGGGAAATAAACTGCTTTTCCTTGCTTTCCCAAGCTACTAATTTTTATAGAACTCACAGGAGGAAATTAATTGCATTTGAGACTTCCGCTGCCCTTTTGAATTTGGTTGACATTAGCCAAAGCATTCAAAAATTTCCACAGGGTGAATTGGCAGACAGAGAAAGAGAAAAGCAGATAGACAGACAGCACAGTCTATCTTATCTACAGTATTTCACTGAAGAAAATACCAACAAGACAATAGAAGTTCATCATATTCATAAAAATACATTTGGCACATTTAAATTGCCTTCATGAGGAGGCAAGCTTTAGAAACGTATTTAGGGTCCTAACAAAGCAATGACCTTGGTTTAAGCACCTTTCCTGTCTGAAAAAAAAAATATAAAAGCCAACGAGCTTCATTGCTGATGCAAAAAATCTTTAAAATAAAGATTTGTTGAACACTATTTATATTTTGTTTGTTGCAAGGAGGAGTAGCAGATGTTAATATGATATTCTGAAGTAATGAACAGTGAGATTCTGATTTATCATAGCGCTTAACCATCCTCTGGGAAAAAGCAAGTGTGGATCATGAGACGCAAAAGGAAGATGTAAAGGTGACAAGCATGCATTACTATGAAGATGAGAATATTTAATGTGTATATGTTGATTGGCCTAATACACAATTTAATGAGGAGTTTTAATACATTTATAGGACCTCCTACTCATTAGGAATTCTTCCATTGCATCAAGCTCATAAACCGTACCAGGTATATTTCCACTTGGGCTCCTGAATTATAGTCATGGCTTCTTTATATGCACCTTTAATTATCATTCCAATCATTTTATCTGTTCTTAATCAAGGCTAAGCAATCATCATTAATGTCTTTTTTAAAGAATATGGTAATTTGCTTCCTTCAAGTCCTCCAGAGCAGTATCAGGTTCTAATGAAACATCTAATATTTTTGTTAATATCACAATCATTACATTTTTTAACTTCTTCAGTAATTTTAAAATAAATTATCAAGGTCTGTTAAAATGCTGCAACTTAAGCCTGATCTAACTTGAAAATTGGCTTTGTTTTGAGCAAGGTGTTGGACAAGGTCCCTGACAACCTAAATTATTCTGTGACTGAAATTCATAACAAAACTTGGAGCCAAGTTAGGATGATATTGGAAGCTTAATAAAATACTTCCTTTAGGAGTTTTATGAGGGGCTTTTTTAAAAAAAAAATTATTAATGTGCATTGTTCCTTTGCATTATGTTTGCATTCTGCTGGTTTGATGGAATTTTTTATGCTTGTTAGCATTGTCTTCTTCACCCTCTTTCAGTTCTGCAAGATTCTGTGTCTATAACAATGAAACACAGTGCAACAGCTTTTTACTGCAGTATATACAGTTTGTATAGTTTAATTATAGTATGTGGAGTTAAAGATTTCAATATTTAGATATACAACAGCTCAGTTTTAAACATATCTAGAGAAATCATGCCCTCTTTTAAGGTCACCTCTGCAAGGTTAGTCCCAAATTTTCCTCCATTTTATATACGATTGCCTTGTAGAACATTATGTGTTAGCTATATTGAGTGCTCTTGGTATTTTTCTTCTATCACTGTAATGCAGGCTTGTCTCTTAGGTAGGCATTAGTCAAAATAGAATTTTTTTTCCCAATCCATTTATGAAATTAGCAAAGGAGAAGATGGTTCCTGAGAGAAATAGGAAAATTCAATCTTTCTGATGATGCTCGCAAAAGGGAATTAAAAGCTATTCATTCTCTAGTGAATAATAAGAATTCCCAACAATATTTCAGATCCTCTCTTAACCACATGGCCATGAAGAAAATAGTTAAGCTTAAGAGAAAACAAGAAAAAAATCCCAATACACTTGAGAACATTGAAGCACCACCATACAGATTTTCAATTCAGTCCATTACTAAAAACAATTCATTACAGTCCCCTTCCTCTGACGTACAAATGCCAAAGTCAATAAATATTTTTCCTAATTTTTAAAGTAGTCACTGGTGTTACACTGTAGCCAGTCACATTTCTGATAAAGGTTGGAGTGATTTCCAACCCAGCAAAATCTGAAAACCTAAAAAGTCTCTGTAAGCTTTTATTTGAAGAAATCCATAAAACTAAAAGCTGTATAGTCCATTAAGTATCTTAACTCTACCAATCTATTACCAGTAAACATTCGTGTCACAGTGGGGAAAAAAAGGGAAGTATTTTGTAATGCAAATTACTTAGCTGTTAAGCACACTACACATTAATGTAATCGAATACTAGAGCTTCATTTACCTGTTTTGAAAGGACTAATGTACGACAAGGAGTTCTACAGATCAAACATTCATCTTTTTTGCCTGCAAGGTAAAGACAAATTTAAAATATACATCAAACTGAATAGATATTGAATACATTTTTAATAGAATTTGATGCCTAAAATTTTCTTTGGAGCCTGTGGAAGGAATCTGGAAGTTATGCAAAAAATACAATTAAACCTGAATAAAGAATTTTCCTCCTTATCCATTGTACACAGTTACATGCGAACAGTGTGTGTGAATGTCATCAGGTCTTACTCTTGCAAATAAGCATTCATGTAAGTGCTTTTATGACTATAATTAACATCAGTGAATGCAGGTGACTTTCAGTTTTGTTGATTTAAACAGGACTGCTTGTCTGGCCTAATTAAATGCATGCTTAAATGCACTAATAATGCAACCAGATATGTGGCTTTAGATTGGGACACAATCTGGCTCTCTCAACAAACTGCATGAAAACTTAACTTCTAAGCATTAATAATTTCACATGGTGTAATTTTCCAGTGAAAAATTCAAGTAATTTTTTTTAAAACTTTATGATTTTTTTTAAATGCCTCTGATTATTTGCAAACATATTAGCAAATATTTCTAGCAATTGCATATTAATACAATAATTATAATTGATAATTATACCAGCTGCTTCTTTTCTAAGAATTCAAAGGATCAATGTTTATAAGCATCTTTAAAGAGTAGACACATTTTAAATGTGATATTATCAATACTATTGAATTCACAGCAAAAGAAAATATATCTCAGGGGTCTTTTTATGCTAAGCAATATAAAAAGCAGAAAGAAAAGCTGGTGTTCACATACTAGGATCCTGAAAGTTGCATTTAGAGAGTGCATTTTATGATATGCATATTTTATGGTATGATACGCATTTTAGTATGAGGTGTCCCTGCCTATGGCAGGGGGGTTGGAGCTGGATGATCTTAAGGTCCTTTCCAACCCTAACTATTCTATGATTATGTGATTCTAAGAATCAATGATTCTATTATTTTCTCTCCTTAACAGTAACCCTATGAAAATTTTCAGTCAAAAGTATTCTTAAATACAGAGTGATTTTATCCTATGTGTCATTAAAAAACCCCAGAGTGTTTAGCATGGCCACAAGGGAAGAGTATTGATATTTGTCTGCTGTTTTTTGTTTTGAAAAACAACTCCTTTATTCTGCTATCTTTTCCACAGCTCTTCATCTAAGCACATCAAAGGGGTCCCAGAATATGACCCAGGAATTGCATACACACACAAGAGTTTCAAAACATCATTTTCAATCCTCTTAACACTGCTGAAAATGTTCTGCTTGTGGCACTGAAACACTGAAACTGTATCAGTGATAATGGTGAGATACACAATGTCTTGAGACTCTTAACAAAATCTGCCCTGAACAAATCCTATGTTCTGCAAATTGCTCTTTCAGTAATGAAAAATCATGCTCTTTCCAAAATTAGACCGAACAGAATGCCATCTTTGGGAGGTTTTTTTACAGTACAATCATGCATCATTAGCACCCAGACTCAACTTTTATTAAAGCCTCCAGTTTTCTGTGTCTAAAGGCTTGCTCTCAAAGCCACATCTCTCCAGTGAATTCCATCTGGAGGCACACAGGTGGTTTTTACCTTTTAAAGAAAATCAACGACAAGAACTGAAAATGTTTATCAGTCACATTCAATTTACCAAACAGAAATGCTCAGGCCTGTCAGTTTTCCACCGTGAGTCAGGGATGCTAATGGTTAAAGTAAATGTTTACCAGCAGCTGAAGCAGAGGGCCAAGCCTCCCTGCCTGCAGTAGCCATTACCTTTCTGGAGGCAGATCTCACAGATAACATGCCCACAGCTCGTGAGGCTGAACTGCGGGGTGGGGGGTTCACCAGCACCTCTTGCTGTGAAGCTTTGCTCCTTGCTGCCTGTCCTGCAGAGGTGTGAGCTCT
>JBCJKH010029167.1:0-18178 GCA_039877255.1 Loriculus beryllinus | reverse complement strand
TGTTGCTGCCCATGGCAGCGGGTTGGAACTGGATGAGCTTTAAGGTCCCTTCCAACCAAAACCATCCTGTGATTATATATATATATATATATATATATATATATAAAATGTGTGTGTGCCTATTAATATATATTTCATATATACACACACATATGGATATTATTATACATAAATGCACACAGATTCTGAAAGTTTGATAATATTCTTTATCTCCCATGCCTTAAAACGCCAGTTATCAGTGAGAAAGACAAATCTGCTTAGTGAAGGCAAAATGATGAAGAGATTGGTAAATTATATTAATAGCAAAAGACTATTGGAGAAATACAGTTACTACATTAAAAAGGAGAGAGGAATGTGGAAGTATTACTCCAGAATACTTACTGTAGGATAAACCTTCCTTGTCATCTCTACAATGGTTTTTATGATGTATACCAAAACTATTTAATTAACAAAGAAAATGCCAATGAAAGTACCAGTGGCCATGACCTGTTCAGGCCAACAACTTAAGTTATTGACACTGACCAAACCTGGTACCACCACCTTTATTAAAAACACATCTTTAACATATATACCATACATTCAAATATTTAAATTTGGAAAGTTTTGCAGAGTAAGAATTTTTCATTTCATGCCCACTCAATTCATCAGCTCTGCTAATGACAGAGTGAAGAACATGGGAACTACATTAGTTATAGCATTTCCATTAATGGAAATTAGCATCAAAATACAAAACTTACGTTTTTGCTACTGGAATTAAACCAAAGCATCAGTCCTAAGGATGCGACCAAGGTATGCAAAATAAATGAACAACTACTACATCAGCTACAACTATAAAAAACCACCAGGGAACGTGTTTCAGTGAGCTACCAATATAACCAATCTTCTCGTCAAAACCACTGTCTACAAAGGAACATGAAGCCACTGAATTAAAATACTTTCTACCCTATGATCTAGCCCTTATGCTAATGTTTAAAGAAATACAGGGCAACATATTAATTCAGTTCTTCATATCAGATTATTAATAGGTGACAAACCAGGAACTCATTACAGGGGTGAAAGAAGCCTACAAAGAGATAATTACATTTGTTGAATACCAAAGGGTAAAAGCTGGATCAGATGGGCCTGGCAGGATCATGGAGGCACAGAAACGACTCCTCTGTCAGAGCCATCACCCCAGTCAAGGCGCTTCAGAGCACATCCAACAGCCACAGGCTCCATCCACCAGATGAGAAAAGAGCCAGAGGTGACGGAAGGTTGTGCCTCTGCCACCTGCACTACAAGCACTGAAACCCAGACAAATACTTTAAAATGAGTTAGTTACTCATTTCTTGTCCCAATTCCCTGTAACTTTTGATTCCAGTTATGGAATGTTTGAGAAAACCCCATTCCAGAGAAGCCAAAAAATGAATGATTTAACTAAGAAACTGGTTATCAAGAGGACAGCAAATGCAGCGGTCTGAAAGGCAGTATTTGCAAAATGAAGACAAAAAAGTCAGGTTTCTAAACGTATTTTTCTAAATGTATTTTCAACTGCAGCACTGATTTAACTCCTCAAACAAGAATCAACTCTTCAGCACAAAGTTCTGATCAACCCTAACTACCATCTTTTTTTAATTATCCCCCCCAGTCTGTATGAACCTACACTGAAGACAAGAGAACTCTGGATCTACTGTATTTATATTGTATCACTGCAATTACCCCATGAGAATTTTTCCAAGATGATTCGTAACTCTCTTTACAACAGTAATTTAATGGAGTCAAAATAACCGAATTAAGAAGCAGAAAATAGAAGAACAGCGCAAAAAATGGTAATTTTGCTCTGGGAAGTTGGGACTTGCCATTTCAAATTAGTAGAAACTGTGAAGTGGGCATTACTGACAACGTGAATATAGTAATTGGGGTTGATTTCTTGGCACGCCGCCGAATCCTCTGACTAGCGCCTTGCAAGTTAATTACAGCTCTGAACAGAGTGGGGACACTTTGCTGTGACGCAGAGATAGGATGAGTGCACAGGCCTCCACTGAAGCAACCTTGAAGCATTATGTGAGAGAGGCAAAAGAACTTTCCACTGAGGGAAATCCATATGGAAATTCACAGCTAAAAGTGCAATAGGACGGTCAGGAATAAACAACCTGTTGGGCTTTTACAATGAAACCAAAAAGAATCTATTCAACCAAAGGGTCATCGTTTCATCCACTAAAACAAGCCACCTGCATCCAAAATTCAACAAGATTCTTATCACTAACCTTTGATTTTAACTAGTAGTATTTAATTAATTTGGCAGAACTACATAACTCCTTCCTGAGCGATAACTACCTTCCCTCTTGGGTTCCTTCTGTAATCATTTCCTTTGATTAACTTTACTGTATTTACTCAAATTAACACATGTATTTCATACATGTTGCAACAAATTAGAACAGAAGAATTAAAAAGCAGCCTGCCAACTTAAAACCTGAGCAAGTGGAACTTCTGAATTAAAGCAGAGTTATTAGGTGATTATTATATGGAGAACGTTCAGAAGCAAGAACATGCCCTTTCCATTTTCATTTTGTATTACCAGTGATTACATGATATATCTTAAATTATAATTTGAGGTAAAACTATGATTAAAAATAATTTAAATATTGCACAACAAGTTAATTGCTCTGGAATTTCATCTTTGTTCCTGTTCTTTGATTCAAAGATCCTGCGTGCAGGGTATCTGCTCCGTGAGTCTCGCCCAAGGTGCAGGAGCCAGGACTTCCTCGAGCACGTTGCTTCATGGCCCTTGCACGGATAGGAAACCACTAGATACCACTTTTACATCTCCCACATTTGCTGCAAAGCATTACTGCACCCAGTAAGGCAGAGCTAAGTGGCAGTTCCCCCTTCTCACAAAACCTTTGAGTTTTAAGAAGCAAAAACAGAATAAAGGAAACGACCAACCTCTTCCCCAGCCATCCAAAACTGAGTGAAGTACCAGGAAGGAAAGGTGGAAGCTTTGACACTGTCACAAACTAAAAGTGATTGCCTTAATCACACGTCCTTGTGTTTTCAGAGTTAGACTGTCCTGAAAAACTCTGAAAAAGCCTTCACAACATAAATCATAATTCAGGAGCAAAAGACATTCACCTTAAAGCCATAATCTCTCTTTGCACTGCAAGCAGAAGAGCTTTCACAAGAGAAGCTAATTCAGTTGATCTGTGTTAAATTAGTTGTGCAGGGCATAGAGGACTCGTTTAACTCCACAGTATCACTTAAGCAAAGGGATGCTGGCCTGAATCCCCTTGGTTCATTCGGATCATTAACCCAGACTTCATCTCAGGTCATTTCGTTCACCACTGCACCAAGCTGTCTGGGAGCAACCATTCCCAGTTAAAACTATATCAAAACATCTTCACATGAAAACCTAATCTGATCAACTGGCACTTCAAGACAGCTCTTTTATAAGAACCATTCCCAAATGTCTCTACTTGGGGAATACTGCACTTCCAGCTTTGAACAGGCTTACACACGATAAGATGGAGCTAACCCAGGATAAGGCAGTTGGTGAAATTGCAGAATCCTGTTTGGACCTGCTCACTTCAGTCAATGAGAAAAGCAAGAACTTCAGGCAACTTTGCTTAGTTGGGGTCAAATTAGGGGAAAGGAGAAGCTGGGAGGTTGGCTGGTTTTCTTTCAATGCAGCCATGAAGAATCAGTCTCCTTGGATGAAAAAAAAGACTGAAGACAGTGACTATGCCCTTGCTGCAAGGGGAGAAACCATTACAGCACAGGAGCTCTGCATAAAGTACTTCTGTTTAATTTTATAGGGAGTTTTATCCCGCAGGATCCAAGTCTTGAGAAACATGTTACACAAGCACGTGCAAATAATCCCACGCAAGGATTACCAATTGGTTTCTGCTGTATTTAACTATCTCACTTTTAAGCACAAAGAGAAATAAAGTTGGATCAAAGTCTCTGGAAGAAAAGGGATAAGAACATGAGGGCAGTGCAGGATGAGCCCTTCAGGAGCATGGATTCGCTTAAACCAGCACAGAGATTCTACCCAGAGGTTTGTTTTCCCAGTTTTGACTCCACTGTGCACTTCTACTTTGCTATTTTACATGGATTTAAAAGAACCAGACAGAATAAATACAAGCCGGAATACATAAACTAGCTTCTTGTATAAATAAGCCACCAGAATTACTCAGACTACCAACCCGACAAAAACAATACTAAAACTTTAACTATCTCCATGGAAAGAAAACACCACCATTCACCTTGCCAACAGAGAAACCCAGTGACATTAAATCTCTGGGAAGACACAGACCAGTAAGAGACTCATGAAGATACTGATCTGATCAGTCATAATCACACCACCAGAAGAGGCTGCGGAAAGAGATGGCAAAATGAAGAGAGCTGTCGATGCACTGCATGCAGGACAGGAGGAAGAGCTCAGCTTCCCTGGAAAGCAGATCATTTATGTCCATTTGGTGCTCTGAGCACTCCCCAATCTCGCTCACAATTCCTAAGAGAGAAGGTTATTATCTTGTCCTGCAAACTATGGAAAATTACATGTCCTTGTACATGAAATCTCTACCTTTTAAAATCTTGCTGGTTTATAGAGCAATTCAGCACTATGACTTGATCAATAATGTACCCAGCTCCAATCTTTTTCAGGTTAAGGGTTAATTACCACTAAGAGGTATCTGATGGTCAGCAAACAGAAGTGAAACTTTTCTCCTACAGGTACAGTCTGTATTTTCAATTACAGTGCAACTTATAGACAGGTACTTAGCAAGTCAGGCTTGACACTTCCTGCTCCTAAACAACAGGAAAAAGAAGCTATAGCAACAAAAATTGGATTAAGAGCTACTACCTGGTTTTCAAATTGCCAGAACCAAACTTGGGAAATTTTAGCTTATAATAATTGTAATGCTACAGTAAAGACAGAAAATCCTTTACAAATAATGCAAAACTACTTTGCTGCCAATTATTGCAGCCCCCTGCCCTGCCACTGGAGGGTCCTGGGTGTGAACTCTCCTACACAGCAAGTTCACTATTGATGGTATTGCCCTCTCCTTCTCCCTGCTCAATAATCACCCTGCTAAGCTCCAGCTCTTGGTAAACATCCCTCTTTCACAGCTGAGAGGAAAGTGTTTCCTGGGAATTCCTGTAGCCTCTGGCTTGGTTTCTTACATTGGCAGGTCCACCCTAAGGGCCACAATAAACAAATAGTGTTCACAAAGTGTTAAGCATTCCCAGGAGAAAAATCTGTCCTGAAAGTCCAAAGAAGACTTTCATGATACAGATTCAGTGATTTCTTCCTCCGAAAGAAGGTACCAAAGGATACGGGGCAAAGAAGATCTTATTAGCACCACTAAGGAGAGATTTGAAACAGATCAAGACAAGTGCCTAGGAGCCTAACATCCAGTTTTAATATGGAAACTTAATAGTAAATAGCAAACAACAAAACAACAAGTTGTACACAATAGAATACTAGATTTATACAAGTAGGAAGTGTCCTTAAAGTAATGAAGATGCTTTTCACATCCAAAAGGATTTCTACACCTAATACTTTTTGTAAATTCCAAATTCTATAAATGATTAATCCCTGGAATTGTGTTTTGAAGAAAGCAACTGGTAAGATGTGGAGAACAATCTCTGATTTTTAATGCTCACATGAATATACTATGAAGCACCTTCTAATTAGCTCATGCAAGAGAAATACAACGGAGAAGTGGAGCTAAGATTTTAAAAGCATGAAGATTCACTGATGGCAATGACACAGATCTCTGACAATCTGTCCTATCTGAAAAGTGTTTATCTACAAAGCAGTTCACGAATATTAAAGCAATGCAGAGTGCGACCGCTTCATCCAGCCTATGGCACACGTTGTATATAAAAATCTGGCACTTGCCCACAACTCCAGCAGAATACACAACACTCCATGAGAGCTACTGAGAAAAGTCAAGTGACTCGCAGTGAAAATGTATGGGTTTGTCATATGAGTATGTCACAAACATGCAACTTTAAACAGTCCATAAATACAAAAAGAGAAATATATATATAGAGAGAGAGCATATTACTAAATTATATATATTTTATATATAAATAATATACATAGAGAATAATTTCTGTAAATACAAAAATATACACTTTTCCAAAAAAATAAAGTTTTAGATTGACTCCGACTTTTCCCATTTTTTCTTAAAGGTCAGGAGTCCATGTTACACTGCACCTCATTTAATTTTCCATCTTTCACCTCTCATCTCCCCTTCTGCTCTTAAACACTAAAGAAATGCATAAAAGCATCCTATGGCACATCTACCGTCACTGTACAAACAGAACACTTCCATCCCGACTCAACTATTCTACTTAAGAATTGTGGGAAACTATTTCAGATATTTTTAGAGTATTGATAAGTGAATAATCTTTGGATTAAAGAATTCCAATTAAGGAGCCATTGTTTTCCTTTCTGGGAATTTGCTGGTACCAGTCTAGGAACTCCACCCAGCAGCTTTGGGAGTTGTCTTATTCTAACTTAGTCATCAGCTTTGGAAAGCCTCCAACCAAAGATCCCAACCTGCAAGACCCTGTTTTTAAGAAGATAAATGCAATGATTTTTATCCACTAAGCATCTTTAATTTTTTTATCCACCCACCGCTATGCAGGTCAATTATTTCCTTTTTAGGTAAGAGAAGTCACTACAATTCTCAGAAACAGTTCTTTTCCGTAGATTTCAATACATTTCTCTTATTTTGGCCCCAAAATGTTAGGCTCATTTAGTGAATGTACTGAAAACCAAACACCAGGGTTCTTTTTACTCAATCTTTTATTAAACAAATACCATTCTGAAGTTTGCACCACTTGTGATTGTTTATCACTGTAGAAATCCATACAACAGACACAGGATTTATTCCTAAATAATGAGGGAGAAAGGAGATCACCGGAACAGCAGTCACAAATCTATCTCCTTGCCATTTGCAAACTACTCTTCAATGACATTTTGGAGCCAAACTCTTAGCTTTTAGAAACTTTCCACACAAGAGAAAACATTCCAGTTTTACTGACAGACACTTCAATGCTAACATGACCAAGGGTCTTAAATAACTGAATTAAAACCTATGTTTCAAGCACAACATACTTACTAGTTATCCCTTTATTACCTTCCATAATCAGCAAAAGTAGCTGTTGAATGTACTGGCCTTTAATTAAAGTCTAACATTAAATTCTGGTTCCTGGCACAAATTTTAAGAGATCAGATTGAAGGATATCAAAGCGTGAGGCACATTAGGTTTTATAGAATACATCAGTTATAATGTGACTGAAAACAGGCAAATCTTTCCATTAGATTGGGTTATTGGAATACTAATTGCTAATTTTCCTACTCAGAGAGCAAGAAAAAGTGAGCACATTGGTAAAATTAAGTTATTATTTTCAATAAAAATACTTTATTACTTAACTGCACAGATTTTATGTAACATCCTTTATATCTGATGGGTTTTTACATGAAGTGAAATATAAATTACTTACGAAAGGGGGACACAACTAATACCAAAGTTTCAATTACAGCCTTTCCTATTTGGAAGCAACAAGTCAGGACTCACAACTATTCTGTCTTCCTTCAAATCATCCTACTAACGGAAGAAAGAAACCTGGAAATGCTGCTAGCTCTCAAGTTTCTGTTTACCCTTAAATGCTGCAGATGATGCTGTATCTAAGCATTTACTGGTATTGATAAGGAAAAGAAACAAAAACTTCCAGAACTGAAAATATGACAAACAATAGTATATTACTGAAAATAGAGAAATTAACTGTTAAAATTCTATCTTCTATTTTTCCAAGTTCCTCTTCCCTCTACATTGCACAGGGTCACAGGTAGGGGCATAAAGTAGGGATGCATTTAAAAAGGTTATGTTCAAAAAATACTGAGTAATTTAAAATGCAGAAAACAGCCAAAGATGCCCCTCAACACCTCCCCCCCCCCCCCCAAGAAAAAATACTAATGTCCTCTTTTAACTGTATTCTGAAGCACACAGGTATTTATAAAAGAAGAAACTGAATATGTCTAAAATCCTAGTATATCATCATCATCATCGAGACCCTTTGGGAAAGTTACCGAAGTTTTCCACCCCTCCTCTCTGATAAGAAAACCCCTTTTTTAAGGTCACAAAACCAACTGGATGATCAGATTTACCAAACGGTAACAAAACACTCCTACCCACCAGAAGCTGCTTTTGCTTCTGAAAGGTTCAACAACGTGCACTTTGCCAACTAATCCATCTCCTCAAGAAACTTCTACTATTTCAAAAGCTCACATGCAAAACATGTTGCATCTCTTTCATCTTTCATTAAAGATACCCCAACCAACCAAGTAAAGGGAATGTGGGAATTTTTTTTCCTTGCTCCAAAATTACACTGATTTGGAAAACACAACAGCAATATTTAATGTTGAACCAGCAACAGGTTTTAACAGTCAAATACCTCATAAAACGTATCATCTGCACTTCCCTATTTCATCTAGTTATTGCTCATGTAAACGAATCCTTATCAGAAGCCATTTTCTAAGCTGTTTTACAGACATTCACATAGAAAATGTGCTAACACTATTGTTGAGACACAGAATTTACTGGAAAAGTATGTCAACTAGAAAGATACTGTAGCACACTTGTTCTAAGACACCATTACCAGTTTTATCTGTAAGTAGAAATACTTTTATGTGCATACCTATACATATACATACACACATACGCAAAGCACCAGAGTGCCTTTTCAATAGCTCACAGCTAAAGAACTTCAACTGAAAGTAACCAGTATAAATTCACAGATTACTTTCTTTATCAAGTAATCTTGAAGGGTGGGAGGTTCCCTGAGCAAATTATCACACATGGGAGATGAGCAGGCAGCATCCTCTGCAAAAGACAGAGGTGAGGAACTTTAGAGTAAAAGCCTAAGGAAATGCAGATGAGCATCAAAAAGCACTTACTTTACACACTCAACCCTTCACAACTCAGTGCTCTTAAAGAACAAAGACATCTCTAACACTAATGAGCTGCAACTTTTAAGTCTAAAGATCCTAATTTTTTGGCAAAGACTGTTATTTTCAGTAGAGCTTGTCTTTATGTGCCACCATCCAGTGGGGAAGAAGCCCTCAAAGCATTAATCTTGCTAATCTCCTGAGCAGAGGGAATTGCTATTAAAAATGCTAGTTAGACAGACAGGCTTCTATGAAAGTCTGCTACACAGGCTCATCAAACTCATTAAAACTAGCTTTAAATCCCAGGCTTGGGAGTGTAATCCCTTTAAGAAACCTGCAGACTAGGTTAAGAGAATAACGATGTGGTAGTTACTGAACTGAAAGATGTATGAGCCCTGTTCATCTCATGGTCAGAGTGGGTAAAAAATACACCACAGTGCTGCTGATCTCAGGTATCACCATTAACATGCTGCTGCACATTGGCTCCTTCCAACACTGAATTTAAACACTGGAATGATCTCTTCAGAATCTATAAACAGACTTTGTGTCTTCTAGTTCTATAGCATACGGGATGTTGACCTGCAGGAGCATCAACCCTGCAGCCTCAAAATGCCACCAGGAGGCTGGATATGAAGATTCCCAGTACAGTGACTAAACAAAATGTAAAACCATAAAATTAGAAGGTTCCCTATGCGGTCAAAGCAGTAAAACCGATTCTGATAAAGCTGCATTACCAGATAGAAGCAAGACCTCAATAATTTACAGCCAGAGACAGGATAAGTGTCCATTAGCATTAGTGTCTATGGATGTACACTTTCTTTTTTCCACATTTTCAAGGCCTCTGAGACCATGTCTGGGTCTCTGTCTTTCCCTCTTCCTGGCTCTCAAGAACCATTGATGTATAACCCCTTCCCTCCATGCAGAAGAAGAGCTTTCCTCTTTAGCCTTCAAGTGATAGGTAAGGAAGAAGGCGAGATCATTTGATATGAATCTGGACACAGAAAATGGTCTCTAATGTGTCTAGAGCACAAAATCTATGATAATTTGGAAAGCTACGAGGTTGGAAGCGACCCAAATCGCAGATGGACACAACAGAGCGGGATGTTCTTCACATGTGTCAGTGGCTCTTAGGTTCAGAAGCAAAAGAGCCTGATTTTTTTAATATAGCTGCCTTTCAGCATCAGCAATCTTGAAAAGGGCAAACTTGAAGCCAAACAAAAAACATAACCTAAAGAACTAAAGGAGGAAAAATATCAGCCAGCTCAACCCTTACAGAAAACTGGTCTCATTAGATTAATGGCATCTAAACCTCTGTCAACGGGTTCTTGCCCTTTTTTCCTTCAGAAACCAGTGCAGAACAGCTGAACTCATTTGAGCCTCCTCCACTAATGAGCAGTGCACAGGCACTTCAATACCTCTCTGCTCCCAGAAATGATTAGCTCAAGAGTTAGAACTGATGTGACAAAAAGCTCTATTCCACGCCATCATCCCCAGCAGCTTCTGGAAGTTTAAAGAAACCAGTGCAACACATTTACCAACAGGTTAGAACTAGCTGTCCCCTCCAGTCTCTACCAAAACCACAGAGTGAGAACAGCAAGGTAGAGGTTTGGCTTATTTTTAAGATTTATATATATATAATTTAATAATTTCATGCTTTACACTCAAGGTACCTGCATTTAGACATGTATATTTTTAAAGAAATCACTCAATGTTACTCCTCTTTCTTCCAAATCCCAGGGACCACGGTATTTTCCAGACTAGGAGTACACAAATAGCAAAATACTCACAAAACAAAACTAACACTGGGGTTGCAATACTCTAGTGATGGTTTCAGTTTACCATGCCCCTAGGTTTGGGGTGGACACAACATGCTTGCGCTGGTTCTAACTCCCCACTGCAGGAGATGAAGGATCATCCCCTTGGGATGAACCAGGATCATCTCCACAGCTTTTCCTTTTCCCTGATGCTTTTCAGTGCAGGAGGAACAAGCAGCCAGGCACTTCTCTGGCTGACGAGCACCAGCCACCCAAGAGGTGGTTGCACGGTTTTGTATATATAAAGCTTGCAAAGCGCTTCAGGAAGCTGTGGGATAAAAAGGACTCTATAAACCTAAGATATTATTATTATTAAAGCAGTGATCTGACAAGAAGAGACAGCTTTTCAAATGTGTACAACAGCCTGAGCCGAAGAGATCAGGGAGTCCAATCTGAAAAAATAATGATTTGAAAGCAATGTGAGGATTAGAAGTGGCAGCTCTTTTGTGGAGTCTCCGTGGCAGGTAAATTTAGTAGGCTACTTTAATTCTGCATCCTTTTAACTTCCGGCTATGTCCTGTGCATTGAATCTGACAGAGAGACAGAGTGTTTGAAGCCGTCGTGGCTACATTTTAGTCTCCCAATTTTACAATCAGTGTTTGAATCTGCTACTACAACTCGGGTACAGAGATCAGAGGCTTATCAAAGAGGCATCCATTTCAAAGACAAGCAGCAGCTTTGACTTCATTCCTTCAATGCTTAGAATTCCTGAAAAAGCAGACGAGTGTACCACAAAACAGGTCTGAAGGAAATCTCTCTATCGCCTCTAAACCTATTTCAGTAATAACTTTTTAAGGATCTATTTCGGTCTTGTGCAAAATGAGTGTGTTTAGCAGAGATTATCCTCTCAACAGGTGAGCTTAAATAGATGCCTTTTCCTGTAACTGAAAGCACATATTAAACTGGCTTATTGCCTTATCAAGCATTAATTGAAGAACTACTTCATCCAGTTACCTGATTATTATTTGGGGGATGAGGTGGTAAGAATATCTTCCCCTTTCTACCAAAGCAACACTTAGTTTCTCTATTGCTGCCCTTATTTTAACTGTGTGGCTGAACCAAGCACACTGCAGGCAGCAGTATGAGTTGCTTGCAGTAAGATGCCATGGTCTAAAGATGTACCTCAGGGAGTACACTCGGGGAGTGATGCACGGCTGCAGTGTGCTGCTGCCCACATCAACTCTTGACTTTAAGCCGAGTTTTAGCATTCGTAGTTCACAGGCTGCTTGGTGATGGGCTTTGCTTATGTGGGGCACCCACTGCTCTGTGCTGTGAAACGTCCCTCTGAGGGCACAGCGTGATGAGAGGAGCAGAGCAGCAAGGAGAGAAACTGTGCCAGGACAGGATTAACTCCTGCTATCCCTTACACACGCTGCCTGTCATTGAGATCACTGCCCACTCACAAGACCCAGACACTCAGTTTTTGCTAGGAAGCAAGAGTGGATTGCTACAAAGCACCAAAGTGATGTGCAAACCCAATCAAAGCTCCTCCAGCTGAGCACTGCCTGGCTCATGAAAGCTCTGCCAAGCCTGCACAGGGACAGTGTTTTAAGGTAAGTGATTCAGGTACTCTGATGGCCACTACAGTGGTGCAGGGTCATGGGGCTCCCACCGAGACGGTGCAGGTGATGGCAGCCCCAAACCCACTTTGCTTTCACCACAAACCTACTGCTTCTTACTTGCCTGCTCCAGTTCTTCAGCTGCCCATCAGTGAGATGCAAAGGGGATAATCAGCAACAGGTTAATTTGTCTGATTAAGCCTGCAGAGATCTGGCATTCTGAATTTGCTGTGATACAGCATGGTCCCCACATCGTGCTCAGGCAGGCTGCATGAAAGGAAGCCACTCGCTTCTGAAAGCCAAGGGTAGCAGACAGGGAACACCTTCAGCTGCATCTGAAACCTATGGTCATACCCATAAGCCTTAGTAAAGCTACATTGCAGGTGTAGACGTGCCCTAAAGTGCACTGAAAGTGCGTAAGAGTTCAGGTCTTCAGTGCTCAAATCACTTCTGACAAACAGGGCTGAGAAGCCTTAACTCATTTGGGCAGCTTTTTAAAGTACTCCCAGCACTATCTTGCACTCAATGGAAGCTCTGGTTTAAAATGAGCTCTTAAAACTCCAGAATGTTTACAAGCCCCTCTTCTCACAGAACAGCTTATTTATCAGCCTATGCACCAGAACTGCTTTCGTGATATCCTGCCCATTAAAAGGTCTCCAATGCCCTCCTCCAGCTAACTGACACACTCTTCACAATACTTTCAAGTGCAGTTATTTACCCAGTAGGAAACAAAACATACGGAAAACCACAGCAGAAGCTTCTCTAAGACACAATGATGTTCTAACTACGTTAGCCAGCTCAACAAACCAATTGCTTTCATGTATGAGCTGAAGCTAAAACAGCTAAAAAAGCTAAACTTTTTCTTTGCTCCCTGTATTTCAGAGAATCAGAAGATACAAACCCATTTTTAGACAGATGGGCATGTGGCTATCTGCTTGTACTTATAAATAGATTTAATGTTTAAGAATAAGAATCTATGAACTCATCCTCCAAGTAAACCAGGTCTGTATAAACTGCTATAGGGACTGTGCATGTGTGTAACTCCTGGGTAGGAAAGCAGCTAAGATCAGCAAAGCACACGCACAAAGCTATTTCCAGCTCTGTGGACCACTCAGCCCCCTCTTCACTGCTGAACACTGGTCTAGATGCTGCTGCTTCTAAGAAAAGCCTGCTTTTTAAAAGGCAGTGCGCATTCAGTAGATAAACATCCACCTCTGTGCTTAAAAAATGCAGAGATGCAGCCATAAATAAGCATTAGTGCTTCAGAAATGGTGAAACCACAGTTTTATGGTTTCAAACAGAGACAAGGTGGAATCATGAATGGTAGCAATGTATTTCAGCTGAAAGCTTTCAAGCAGATGAGAAATAGTTACAGAACTTGGAACGTGAGGACCTACAGTCGCACTAAATTATTCCATCTGCAAGTCCATTAAAAATTGTTAATGGTTTTGTATGGCTTTTATATTTATCGGGTGGGTTTATTCCTATGTAAGTCATACATATTTATTACCAGGGTCCAGATAATGGTTATTAATAAAACTTCTTTTATTTGCATACTGCCTCCACGCTGGCCTAAATATTTACAACTTGACTATAAAATAAAAGAATCCTCAAAAATTACAAACAGCACCAGGGATCCATTACAACTTTTTGTACTTTTATTACAGTTTCAGTTGAGTTTTCAAAAGTGGGGGAAAACCAAGAACCTGGTAAATCCATTTCTTCTTTCAAGTCTAAAAAGCATAATTCTTTCAAAGCTTTAAAACACAATTTGTGTTGAAGAAGCAAAAGGAGATCCAAAGCTAAAGTAACCTAGGCTTTATAATTAAGAAAATACATCTATTTCTACACATAATTATTATGAACAGTAACAAAAGCTCAGTATTAAAATAGGTCTCACTGAATCCCTGGACTTGTGCCTGCCAACTAAAACACCTACCAAGAATTTAGTAATGGGTTATGCAAACATAAATTATAAGGGCAGACATTTTAAAAGGAAAAAACGTTGATTTATTGTCACACTGGAGACACAGCAGGAGAGAAGCACAATTTCAGTTTTCCATAGATTTATCAACACTGCAGATGTGTTAATGCTAAAAGAATTCTAAAATAAAAATGACTTTCAACTGTTCTGATTCTCAAATGTCATTTAATTTACTCAAAAATTACCAGGAAGCTTTCTGCTCTTAAATTCTGTTTAAAGCAAGCAAAATATCCTAAAAATTTCAGGAAGAAAATAGGTTTTAAGAGCATTTATCAACATTTCTCATCCTAAAGGTTTACCTCAAGACTTCACTCATCCCTGCAGGAAGTTGAGGTACTTGTTTTTTCTGGTTTTGAATAGAAAAGCTCAAAAGTGTGATGAGGAACCAAGCTGTTGTGAGCATTTTCACTCAACAACTTCATCGTTTCTGCCCTTGTTTCAAGCAGATCCAACTTTACACTTACCCACTGTCAAAGCAATGAAAAGAATCTCTCGTAACTGGCAACTATTATTAAAGGAGTTATTCATGACACCATCATAATTTTAATGAGAACAACATGTTCCTTTAATTACACCTGAATGACTTTGAGGTGGTCCGGCAGAAGAAACCAAAGGAGGTTTACAGCGCATTTGTTCATAAAATAGAAGGTAAAGTGCTAATCAAAGATGTTTAATTAGTTCTTCTTTTGGTAAGTCAGGGAGGAAGAGCAGGGATCTTTTTTGCCTCTTATTTTTCTAGTTTGATTCTTAAATATAAGTCAAAGCAAATTTAGGAACTGAACTTCAGACTCACTTTGAGAGTACTCAGTCTTTGTGTGATCTATATATAAATTCCCAGTCTTAAACTTACCTTTAAGCAATACAGAACATAGGAATGGCTCTTAAATGTTGATACCACAGCAAGAAAAATCTCAGCTATTTCACCTAAATAAATGGAAATATTTTCCCTTAAGAAACAGTCAATGATACGTTCAGTAAATCATGGAACTAATCTTAACCCATGCTTCCATGAACTACAACCATTCTTGAGGAGGAAGGATGACAAATGCCCTGTAAGGTCAAGTTTTTTCCTTCAAGTTCTGACCTTGAAAACATTCTCCTTCTTCAGACCTCCACTCCCCAGCCATCCCCTGCCCTGGTCGCTCCCTCCGGCCAGCCTCCAAATGGGTCAAATGCCGAGAAGTTCAGGCAAAGGCAAGTACAACTTGAGGAGAACAAACTATTTGCTTGCATTGTTCCATATTAAGTGGCAGGAAAAACTCAAAGTAGCAAGAGAGTTAATATTTGCTTACAAGAATGTCCCCTTGCAAGTCACAGTAACAGGAAAACTACCCCCTATTCTCTTCTACGACAGAGTATTCTCTGTCAGCACCCTTGACATCACTGAAATCTAATACCTGCAAGTGATGCTGTTGCAAGAAAAATGCATTCTTCATCTGTCAAGCATGTTTAACCAGAAAAATGCTTAAATAAAACAAATCTAAATTACTAAGAGCAAGTGACTTCAGAGTAATTGGTTTCTTCAACTACTCGGACGTGTTCAGTTGAAGCAGATGTGTCTCCCTCTGGAAGACTTTAGGAACTCTTAAATAATCACCCATACATTCTGGGGTTTATAAAAAGCCATTGGAGGCAAGTCTGTTGTACAAAACGGATTTAAGGATATTTTTAAAGCAAATGGAGACAGAGGCATTAACTCAAAGTGTCCTGATAATGTGGTTTGAGGAAAATGCTTCAGATCAAACTTCTCTGCCTAATTACATGTGATGCACGACCATTACTTTTTCAGGTCAAGGGAATTCTTTTCCTAGATTTCAGTACAGATGCTGTTGTGCAGCTACGCAGTTATCCATGAAATCCTACATCCCATAACCTCCAAGACAGGGATTCATTTTGTAAAAAGACCTTCTCAAGTGCTGTTACCTCAAAATAGGTTCTACCAATCTGCAACCCAGCAGCCCACCAACAGCCTTCACTGACACCTCTTCCCTGCAGAGAAAAGCAAAATGAGCTTGGTTTGGGGAAACAAACTGTAACTAAAGTCTTACTGACCCCAGGATGGCAGTTCCACCACCAAACTGACCAATAACCACAATTATACTGCAATACAGAAACAGTTACACTTAAGCCTTTCTCTGCCTACAGAAGTTGCTCCTAGCTTGGATTTGCTGCTCCTCAATGCACTGAGCTAGAGCAAGAACCACTGCGAGCATTAATGTGTGTACAGCAAATAGCAGGGGAGATGCCATCTGCCAGAGACTCTGCCTTAGCTTTTTGTGGCTGATAAAAATGATTTTTTAAAGAAAATTCAATAATGTTTAATAACAACAGTGATGAAAATGGGCAACACAGGAAAATGGAGGTCAGTTTTATGAGAATCCTAGAAAAATAGAACTGTGAGTTATAATTCTTTTATTGTTCCCTCACTTCCAATAAAGTAAAAAGGCAGCAAGAGATTATAATATAGAGAAGCACGGCAGAAACATTGGTAGTCTTCCTATCAACAATTAGAATGTGCTGAAGTTAAAAAATAATAACAAAATTATAGAGAACTCTTGAATGAGGGACCTCCAGGATAAAGTTAGATCCAATTTAAGCTAACTGGCTCCAAAAGGCTAATTTTTATATTACATTTTAAGACATGGAGATACATTATAATTTTATATTTAAAAAAAAATCCTATTTTTCTGGAAAAAAGTGTAATAATAATAATAATAATAATCATCACCATCATCATCATCACTTTCATTCAGCTTTAGAAATAACAAGCCCATGGACTATGAATTACCATAAACATCATCTACCTTGCAAACAGAACCTCTTCAGTAAATGGTAATGTTCCATATAACACTGAAAGGGAAGACATGGCACCTATCATTATCCTAAAGGAGAGGTATTCATCTTAGTTCCAAACCAGCATGATAAACCATACTTTTATGTTCTTAGAATCTGGGATTTTTTCACAGAAGGGAATGATGGCTTAAATCAGTATGGAGAGTAACCAATACTATTGCTTTAAATATAGGATGAATCTTAAAAACATAAAAGTATTTGCATTTTTGTATTTTTAAGATGTATTTTTGTTATTATAAAAAACTATTTTATAATAGAATTAAAAATATTAAAAATCTGGGCTGGGATTGAATTCACTTTCTTCACAGTAGCAGCATGGGGCCATGGTCTGGATGTGTGCTGGAAGCTGCATTAGTGAAGAGGTGTTTTAGTTATAGCTGAGCATCTTCCTCACCTTTTTCCTGAAATAACTTTGAAGTCAGGAAATACATGAAAAGTTGATATTTTATAATTCCTTGTCATGCACTGATACATTTACTACAAATTGCATCAAGTGCATTTAGTTGTGTTATGTGAGCTAAAGTTTACAATGAAAGGTCATGTATGTTCTTCCATACTTGGGCCTCAATATTAACATGATTCTTTTATGCTCCTGGTGAAAGGGAAGGAGGAACATCCACACACTGTGTGCTCTCAGGCACACAGGGAAGTAAATTGATGAAAAAAAGGAGAAAGGAAAAGAAAAAGGGATAAAACAAAAAAAGGAGAAAACAAAGGGGGAAAACATGAAGAAAAAGGGAAAAAAGAGGGGGAAAAAGGAAAGAAAAAAAAAAAAGAAGGGGGGGACGGGGGTGAGACAAGGGGGCACAAAAGCACAAAATGTATGGCTTTGTAATGGAAAACAACTACGGTGCTTGAAGGTAGTTGACTTAGTTTCAGGTCCATGGGACCTTAGTACAAAGAGTGTAAGAAAAAACAGAATAGAAAAATAGGACCTGGGGATGGGGAGTATCCGGGACTAGCAAATGTCCAGGAGGGGCACAGTTAAGTAAAAGGACAGGATGATTGCTATGTTTGTGGTGTTAAT
>JBCJKH010029165.1:12022-23054 GCA_039877255.1 Loriculus beryllinus | reverse complement strand
GTTGTTTTGTTTTGTTTTGTTTAAGATCTCCATTGATCTGTTTTTAAGATCCCACATTTTCATAGTGTATATTATTAAAACATGCTTTCCAATTTTAGTTCTAGACTTTGATCAAGACGAACAGTTTGATAGCTTCTACCCTTTGAATGTTCCAGTTTTCTCTATTCATTTTTTTGCACCCCTATTTGGAGGAGAAATAATGCATGAATATACACTTCCATAAAATACTAAATTGTCTTTATGAAGGGCATGTTGATTTAATAGACTTTTTCTTTCATCTTAAATGTCTTGTGTCTAGCTAAGTCAGTTTCTTGGATAATAGAGGACAGCAATGATGCCTTCATGGATAAACTTTTTTTTTTGTTATTACTCTGACAGTTAATAATGGTCACAATTTTAGGGTTTCCATGTCACCAGTTTAGATGACAGGCTGTTCAGGACATAATTTGATATTTATTTGCTTTTTGCATATTTGTTGTTCATGTGTCTTAGGATTCTTTTTGTCTAGATGTCATTTAAGTCATTGTGAGCTGCTGTAATGAAGTTTTACAGGATCTTAGATAACTAATATGTGCTTACATATATACAAGGAGTTATTATGTTTCTATCTTAATACTCATATAATTGATATGCTTCTGTAGGTGAATCATATGACTGCACAAACATGTACACATGATAACTAACTGCAAATGTATATAAATAACACATGTGACCATGCTAGTGTTTCTCTGCAACTAACAACAGTAACTGACTCTAATATCTAAGGAAAGAAATGAATATATGTGCATCATTATTAATTTTGATCACAACCTTGTTCTCCTACTGCAGCTGCTATTTCAGCCATTCATATTGAATGGCTAAGAGCACTGGTCACTAGCAAAATCTGTTTAAATTGTTCATTGTAATTCAGATGTGCCCTTCTAAAGGCTTATTACTGACTGTGCTTGAAGATGATGCCAGGAATTTTAAAAGAGCTGATTCTAATTTTGTCTGAATGTCTGAAATGCTTTAGTTATGTTCCATTCTCTTTAACTTCTTTGAGACGAGTATAGCTTGGTACAGTACCACTAAGGGCCAGATTTTCTCATACAGATTTATAGATCGAATAAAATTCTTAAACAGGTAGGGGGAAAATGTGGAAAGAATAAATCTTCAGAAAGAAGAGGAAGTAACAAGTATAACATGCTTGACATTTTTCCTAGCAAAATTCCTCTAAACTTATTATGTAGTGCACATAAAATAAGCAGTCTAGGTTCTAAGGATGAGGGAGTACTAGATTTCATTCTCAGAATAGCAAACTAGCAGTATCAAACTGAACATCTTCAAACTGACCATTTGGGAATGCATCGTACTCATGTTTGACTGATACACCTAGGAATACAGTAAGAGTTCACTCTTTTGAATTCATCTGGCTTTATGAGAATGAGAGTAGAAGTATAAATTTTGCAGGACCAATTCCCATTGCTGGTTGTGGTGATCTACCATTCCTTATCTCTATTTCAAGATGACTTCCGTGCTTGCCCTCTGTTTCTTGGCTGGCTGCTTGGCTGTCAGATCTGTAAAAGCTTGAAAAGTTGTTCTGCATGACAATCATTATGTAAACTGATTAAGTCTTGTGGCTTTCTGTGGAAATTCTAGAAGGTTTTATAATTGTTTTCAAACATGTTTTCACTAATGATAATGAAGTTTCTTCTGTTTGCTCCTGGTATATTTCTACTTCTAAACTGCAATGGAATCCCACAGAGCAACTTGTAAAAAAACAAGGGCCACATCGCTCATGGAACCAGAAGTTTTGTAAAACAAATGCTTAAATTTTTTAGATAAACTTTTGAGAGTAGTTTTGGTAACTTTAAATTTTAGTAAAAGTTACTGAAGTTTTGGTTAATTTTGGTAACTTTAACTTGTAACTTTATGCATTTGGAGCTTCAGGCAGTACAGCCCACAGATTTCTTAAGTTTGTGGTTTAAGTTCCCATCAAGAAGAGTTTTGAGGGGTTGTTTTGGCAGCAAGTAAATAGACTGTCTGAATTGAATGCTGAAAACGCTGGAATTTCTCTTGTAATAGACAGAATTAAGTGAGCTACTGATCATTTTCTAAAGAGACTACATAAGAAGAGAGAAAGACTACAAAATGTTAATATAGAGAACTGTAGAGTATGTTTCAGTCCTGAGTATGTTCTAATTTTGACTTGGGAGGATATATAAATGTAAATACTTTTTAATATTAATTTCAAGGAAAGGTGTGTTTTGTCTTTTTTTTTTTTTTAAACAAAAAAAAAAAAAAAAAGCATTTTAATAACTTCATTTAGTGGTCAGAAAGGCAATAAATTACCAGCAAGGTTTTGCAGATCACTCTCTTATATTTCAATGCTGACCTGGAACGATTTCCTTCTCTATTGCTGTATTTTTGTGGCTGGAAAGTGCCAATGAAACAGAACTGTGCCAAATTACTTGGGTTTTGATTGGTATTTTTGTTTTTCTTGCTGAAAATTATCCACAGAGTATTGCTTTATAATAAGATCTAGCTCTTACTGCCACAGGTGTAAAACATGCACCCACTCCTTCTTAGTCAGCCAGTGTTCTGTCTTGTGTCCTGCAGTACCTGAATTAATTACTACTGCTAAGGCACACTCACTTCATCTTTTGATTATTTTTTCATAAGTCTGGTGTCTAATTCAGCTTTTGACATAAATACGATGGCAGAGATCCAATGTTCAATTAAGATGCTTCTCCTGCTAACTACTGGTTGAATTCTCTGTTTTGTAGCCAGGTCTTTAAAGGTTTGAGATGCTCTAGCTGTTCTGGCCAAATTCCAGTCAGCACAGCTGCTTCTCTCTTTTGTCTTTAAGCCTTTGCTAAGCCTTTCTTAATTTAAAGTGCAGTTTTGCCTTTGGTTGAAAAGGGGTATTGTAGAGCCTCACATCTTTTTCAGTGTCTGTGTCACTGTCTCCATCAGTGTCTTCGAACCACTTTTTCTTAGAGATTGTTACCAACAAAGTTAATGTTTTTTCCACAGTTCATCTCTTTTTGTGAAGAATATTGTTACTTTGATTTCATGGGAAGTTTTGTCCATTGAACAAAGCAGTTGGATGGTTTTGGGTAACAGCACTTAAATTTGAGTGTATTTTACAGATGTGACTTATTAGTAACTGCACATATAGGAAGGATGTATGCCTAAAAGGGGGGAACAAGTTTCTGTTCACTGTATCAAGTTTCTCAGTACGATTGTCACCATCTTATTTTACCTATAAAGTAACCTGAAATATTTTTGCTGATTGTTGCTAAGTTTAAACCTTGCTGAACTTCAAAATAATGGGAAGGTGGAGAGTTTGTTTGGTTTTTTTTGTTTGGGGTTTTTTTTGCTTGTTTGTTCTGTTTGCTTTGGTTTTTGTGGGGTTTTTGTTTATTTGTTTTCTTTTTTGTTGTTGTTGTTTGGTTGGGGTTTTTATTTTTCCCCTGGTTTATTTGAACATTCTGTCAAGAGATTGTTCCTGTTGATCCTTATTGTCAGTAAAACTGGACTTCAGTTTCCAAAATGTCCTTTGAGAACATTTCACCAGCTAGAAATTTAAGACTAAAGCATATAGAATATATATAACATTCTAGATGTACTAAAGTTTTCATTCTGATTTGCAGTAAATCCATGTGGTGGTGTAACAGTACAAACACAGCACTGCCACATGGAAATATCCTTGTACTTGAGCATAGATTGTGGTTAAAGTTCACGAAGTTTCATTCATATCCTTCTTTAAAGAAAGTGCTCTTTTTCATAAGGTTATGTATACTGGTTTGTTTGTCTTTTATTCTAATGTACTAATGGGAGATCTCAGCTTAAGAGAGTGTAACTAGTCAAATGAATCCAAACTGCATGTGGTCATACATACACTGGTGAAGTAAATTGTCCTTAGAGAAATTTTCCTTAGGATTGGCAACTGTAAGATCTACTGCCAAGACTGTCTGTGATGTTGTTAGAATTGGTTAATTAAAAAGCAAAACAAAAAACAAACAAAAAACCCCAAACGACAAAACAGGGGGGAAGGGATTAAATAAACCCAACCAACAGGCTCCCCAAAACAGAAACCCTCACCCATTTTAAGCTTTAATGTACTTAATGGCATCCCAAATAATATTTGGAACTTTTAACATGGGAAATACATGAAACTAACATAAATCGTATATCAAGTAAATTATAAATTCAAGTTTTTCTACTGCTCCTTGAAACATCCAGGTTCATTATTTGTTTGGTTGTGTTAGAAAACTGCATTTCTTCATCTTAAAATCTTTTGGTACAGAACTCCATATTTACTGTTAAGGCTTTTAATGAGGGATGAATGGATCATTTAATCTCTGTCAAGTTTTTGTTGTATCTTTTGGGTTCAAGTTTCTTTTCAACATTCTTTAATGTATTCTTTTGAGATCTGTTGGATGCCCTGATATGGAGTAGTTTGTGTGTGAAGTACAGATAATGTATGGATTTAGACCTGTGTGAAGGCCTGAAACTCTAGTTTTTTGTATATTTCTTTTCCAACAATGAGTTAGCACTGGGTGACTGAAAGCAAAGGGTTATTCTTTCCCTCCCTTCGTTCTTTGGATAATGAAGAGACATATTGTATTGCCACAGCATCTGTCTTTATGTCTTCACATAACTTCTAGTACTGCGCTCAACTCTATGAGGTTAAAACCAGTTTACAAAACATTTTCTTCTCGAAAGTGCTCACAACATAACAATATGCATGCAAAAAAGGCCCTATGTGATTGCACCAACACTGAGGCAGTTATAAGTCAATTTGCTTCTTGGAAGTATTCTCTGTATTGTTTTCTAGTGTTTTTTTGTTATTTCCAGTCAGGTCAACAATAGACCTTTTTAAGTAGAAAATGCAGGGTTCTGACATTACACTTTAATGATAGGATACTATTGGGTAGAAAAATTATCTAATAAAATGCATTTATGTCTGTTGTGGTTTAACATCTATCAGAAATGATTATTTGCTTTTTTGCTTTGTACTTTCATATAATTTATACTCATTGCATACTTTTTTTTTTTTTCCTCCTGAAAGTTGCTATCTAATTTCTGAGCACATTTTTATTTTTTTCTTCTTAATCACCTGGACACAGGTCTGAAATCTCACAAGCTGCCTAAGCATTCTGAATGCCCATTTTCCATGAACTTTAAATTTCCTAAGTGGCTTTGAAAAACTTGCTGTAAAGGCTGTCATCCTAGGGTGACATTCCAACTCTGAAGCTGATGGTAAAATCTACACTGACTTGAGTGTAACTAGTGAGTCTACCGACATGGTAGCGGGGATAAGGCTCTAAACTAGTCAAAAGTCCATTTGACAAAAACGCTATGTAAACTCATATGTCATTTTTTTTATAAGCTCTAGTATGACCAGTAACTTTTAGTAGCAGTTTCTGACAAGTATGCATACGTTTTAGTAGCATGCCTTCACTAGACTTAATAGCCACTGAATTTCATTATCTCCTGGGGTATTAAATAGAAAAACTTTTTATTGGATTTATCCTTTCCTAAGGGGCATCTGTTTATTTGGAATGTATGTAATGATAGATTCTTTAAGTGTTTCTTGTGTGACTTACATAGCTCAAAATCATAGAAAGGTGAATAGAAACAATGTTAACCTTCCTTCAACTTTCATAAGATTTTCTGGACCTGTTCTCAATGTATTGATATTTTAAAGAAATAACGATGAAACGCACCCACCCTAACACCCACCCTAACACCCACCCTAACGCACACATACACAGAAACCCAAACCAGAGCAAAAAAAAGGCAGCCCAAAACCAAAAGGACCACACATGCAAAATGAAATTCAATTGTTAGACTTCAATTAGAAGTTAGAATTCAATTGTTAGACTTGTGAAGCATAATTTTGTCTTTAAAGTGAAATAAAAGAAAGGCAACTGTTAAACTATCCATTACTAATCTAAGGAAAAAATACTAGAATGACAATGTGACTAATGAATGTGCTAGTTTAAAAAGATCACAGCTTCAATTAGGCTATTTAATTTACAGTCTACTTTTTGCTTGCTCTGCAGATATAAGAAAATCATTAAAAAAACAATCAAACAAAACCCCAGGAATGTGACTACTAAATGAAAGCATTTCTCTATGAGTTTTCTTGCTTTAGTGTTCATGTAATTAATAGTAGTGATTAGTGAATATTATTTTTTTCTGCTTTAATATATTGTCCTGGTTAGAGATTTTAAAAATGCATTGGGAGAAATAGTTCAGTTTCATGCAGAAGTAAATTAAAAACATTTAAATAAATATCTAAAAAAAAACACACCAATTTTCTATGTTAAAGAAACCTATCTTCAAATCTAATTTGTTTTCATTGAGTTAGAAGGCTGATTAAAATGAGGAAATATTTCAAGTTCTACAGCCTTTGCTGGTTTTAAAATTAGATCAAGGAAATCTGTGGTTTTATGCTTACATGTTTTCATGTTTTAGAGACAAAATAGTATCAGAAAACTACAGAACAATTTTTTTGTAAGCACCTGCTAGGAAAGTTTTAGCTCAAATCTTCTAGTTAAAGCTGTCAATATCTCTTCTGATTCAGCTTTCAATTCTAGCATGAACTTATTGCTTGAAATCTTCTCCAGATAAATGTAAGGCTAGATGAGCAGTACTGAAATGGTAAGGCACAATATTTCAAATAACTGAGTTTCAGGTTTCAGGAGTTTTCTCCCTTCCTGAGTTTTTTCCTATGTTTTATTTTTAATTTTATGAACTAGCAGTAAAATACATGGAAGTGCCTAATTTTTAAGTGATTGAGATGTGGAAAAGAGCACTCTAGCCTACAGATTTTCATTTAATTTGCATCAATTTTACAGCTTCTAAATTTTTTCCTTAGTCTACAGCAAAAGAGAAACCAGGTGGTTTAGAGCTTTGTGTAATTATACCCAGAGCATCAATCCTGTGTAAAATCTTGGCTCTATGAGCATGAAGTCCATACACCTCATTCTGGTCCTTGCTTGTAAACCGGGATATTAGTTTATTTTTTTGGGTTTTTTTGCTCTAATTCTGCTCTGACTTTTAAGTCTTAAATTGATCGCAGAAATTCTCTTTACCCTTGACCTTTCTCAGGTTAGCTCATGAATGAGGATGCTATAGATGAATAGAAAGAATAAAAGCTTTTCTTAAAAACAATGATTATTTAACTTTGTATTGAGCAGCTTTAAAATTAAATGCAACCTAAAAACAATTGAAGTTAAGATGTCTATTTGAAATTTGATGGAATACAACTGAAGGAGAATGTGCTCCTTCATGACCCTAGCAGTGTCCTTAGTCCTGTGTACCAAATATTACTTAAACTGCTTACTGTAGCTTAAATAATTAAAGTTGAAATGTAATATGATAATTAAAATAAGTGTGGGTGGTGACTTCATCTTTGTATTTTAGGATTCAACAGAGCATTTAATCTTACTGGATTTCTTGCAAATTTTTTGTTACTTCTGAATTCAACACTGAATCTTTGAACATGTTCCCTGCTGTGGAATTAAAGTTCAGTCAATGCCTTATAATGAGTCTACTGTCTAACAAGTTATACTTAAACACAATAATATCTTGAAATTCTTTATTAGAAAATCATAAGTGTGCATTTAATTTCTACTGAAGTTAAATGTATGGCCAAATGGAATGTTTACATGTTTCATGCTGATTTAATTAAGCAGAGTTATTCCAAGGCTTCTACATTGCGCTGATTTTTAAATATTTCCAAATTACATTTGTGGTGAACTTGAGCACTGTTACTTGGGATACTTAGAACTGATCTCAAGTTACTAAATCAGAGACTAAACCAACTTTTCTTTGTCAAACTGAATTTTAACTATGTCTTTAGATTAAGCATTTCTTACCTGTGTCCTCTTTCTGGCACATGCTGATGGTTTACCTAATGTTTTATGGCAGAAAACTGAAAAAGGTGAAGGAGTTCTCTCATGAGAAGGAAGGTGTTAATTTTAGTTATTAGGTGAAAACGTAGTACATACTGGAGGCAATTATCTCATTTCAGAAAAACAGTGACAAATACTCAGAAATTAAATTAATGGGTTACTTTTCCAGCTTATGGAATGCATCATGTATCCCTATAATAGTTGTTTCCTGTATTTGTTTAACCCTTTAGAGAGGAACTGTGGGCTTGAGATAAAAATGCAGTGATTTACTTCTCATGAGTAACCTTCACTCCAAATGTTACTTGCAATGCTTTAGCTTTTTGCCTTTTAAGACCACAGGCTGTCTGGAAAAAAAGACCTCACTTCTGCAAATATTTGCCAGTGCTTAAAAGGCTGAGGTTGTGATTTGGCACTGTAACACCTCCCTGATTGGAATGAGTGAGCTTATAGGGGATGACTTGCTGGGTAACAAGTCTAGATCTCTTCCATCACAGAAAGTCATGTTGTGTTAACAAAACTTACCTTTCTACTTAATGTAAGCCAGCATGCTTTGATACAGATTGTCTCACTGTTCTAGATGCTCCTTCCTAAGACAGTTAGAATTCCTTCCTATCTTAGTTTACTGCTTTCCAAATCCTAAAGGCTTTTACTTCCTTCCAAGAATTTCCACTTCCTAGATTTTATTTTTCTAAGGAATTTAGAGAGGCTTAATATGTCAGGTTTTTTTGTTTTGAAACCTTCTAGTCTTCTGTTGTAAGATTTCTGTGTTTCTTGTATTATCTAATAAACTTTTAGGATAAGCTTCAAACATGACAAACAGCCTTTTTCAGAGTTCTTGCTACTTTTTGTTTAGTAAGTCTGCTTCCATGATATGCATATTTGCCTCTATTCCAAGATTTTTTATAACGAAATTTAGGTTTTTTTAGTAATTCCCTAGAAAGATAACTTGTCAGACTAGCTAAAAACAAAACCCAAAAGCTTGTCCTTTTAGATCTGACACCAAACTTCAAATAGTTCCCCCTCTTCCTGGTTCATGATTAGGATAGTTAACCTGAATTCCTTTTGCACTCCTCTCGTGATGATTTAATTGTTATCTTTGCAAATATTTTATAGTAGGTGATTTCTGAAGTTTGACTACACAAATGCCTTGCATTTGCATATCAGATACTGAGTGGTTTAGTGTCCCCTCTGAGAAGTGTTTCCTGCTCATTTCTAGCTCCTGCTACTTTTTTCTTTATGGTGATTCACATACTACGTTATGCTGTATGCAATAAGTACATGATGTGTCAAATACTAGCAGATTAAAGAATTTGCTAGCCTAAATACTCTGTGTCCTGATGAGAGTCTGTTCACACAGGATATTGGTAAGAACAGACATCAAATGTGATGGGGATAAGGAGATGCAGATGAGAAAGAAGAAACAAGGGGCAATTACATGTAAGTTTTTGAAGGCTGATAGAAGACAATAAAGATAAGGGAAGGGAAGGAATTTAGGAAATGGGAAGAAAAGCAGAATACATAGATGCATAAAGAAAAAATTACTAGAAATGCTCAGCATGAAAATACACTTCAACATTGGTTTCATTCTAACTTAAATTTTTTTTAGGACCTCTACTTCTGGTGTAGCATTCTTTGCCCTAAACTCCACCCTCCTATGCCCCTCTCTTTTTCTGGGAGAAACACATAACACTGCTCTTTAGTGCCATTCCTCTATTTTTTTTTTTTTTTTTTTTGCTAGATAAAAGTTCTTGCAAGTGGCCTAAAATGTCACTGAAAAAGTATGAGGGTTAAAAATAGACCAAAACCAAAGATTCCAAAACATCTGTTATCTGCAAGTCATTCAGAATCTGCACACAGGCCTCAAACTTTGGAACAGAAAAATTAGATTTGCTTGTTGGAAGTTTAGATCGAATTCAATTTATGCCATCCATCACATGCACTGAAGGTTATATTCCTCTGTTGATGCGTATGAATAGCTCACTCAAAGAAAGTTATGTCCCAGATGCAGTTCTTGTGTGGAGAATAGCTTCTTTCTAAGGGCAAAATACTTATCATTCTTTTTATCTTTTTAATATAGTTAACATAATCAAAGCTTACTATGTGGTTTGTCATTAAGCTTTTTGCAGTACATAACCGGAAGTGCATGTTCTTTATAAAGCAGTCCTGATAAGCTTAGGGAATTCAAATTTCATCTTCTGCTCTTTTGGTTTTTTATCCTGTATTAAGAAGTTAGAAAATATTTTCATTAAAGTCTGTATTTCCTTCGCACAACCAGTAAGTTATCAAGGGGCAGCAATATCGTAAATTTTATTGGATCCTTTTTTTGGTTTTGGTTTTTTTTTGGCGGTAAAGGATAACTTCTTAGACAACTAACTCTCATGTCTCTTCAGAATGCTTAGCAACAGACACTTTGAAATTCCATGGTGCTGCATTAGGCTGCTAAGTCACAACATGCGTGCAGAAGGGCAGTGATCCATGACAGTGAGCAACTAATGTGGTAGCCTCATTACTGCACAAAATCGTAGGTGTCTAAAAATGGGTAAACACAGCATTCTGGGGAATCGTGTAAACTCCCAAGCAGGAATTTCTTCAGAACTAACCTGTAAATGCACATTCCTTGTAACTTAGCATGACAAATTAATTGATAATGCATGGCAAATGAAGCTCACTGAAATGAGACAGACGGGTTACAATAATTTTGTCTGCTAACGCAGTACAATCTGAGCATATTTTCTTGTATCGAAGGTTTAACAATGTCTCCTGTTATGTTTGGTGTATCTTCTTGCCCTCTCGCTGTGTAATTCAAGCAGACTTGCATTGTAGTGAAGCAGCGGCTGCCGCTGTTTCTCCAGAAGGTGGTAGCATCGCTCTGTGCTTGCTCAGAGCAGCTCAGCGCTCCGGCTGGTATATATTCCCTTTGTCACTGACAGGCACTCATGCACACCGTGTTCATACTCATGAACCATACTTGTGTACCATATTTTATAGTTAAATATGTAAAAGTTGTGGTGGCTTTTTTGGTTGGTTTTTTTTTTTTTAGTTTTCTTGTGTGTTTGTTTGTAGGGGTATTTGAGTTTGGTTTTTTTGGGGTGTGTGTGTTTTTTTTCTTTTTCTTTTTTTAT
>JBCJKH010029165.1:0-11922 GCA_039877255.1 Loriculus beryllinus | reverse complement strand
ATTAATGTCTTGGTTTTTTTTTTGGTTTGGTTTGGGGGGTTGGTTTTGTTTTTTGGGGGGGTTTTTTTGGTTTTTTTTTTTTTTTTGTTTTTTTTTTTTTTTTTTTTTGTAAATTCAGGATGTGTTGTTTGGGGTTTTTGGTTTTTAAGCTTTTGAAAGGGATTTTTCTTACCTTTTGTTGCTCTATAAGCCAATCTGCAGGGATTTTGCTCTTGATTCAGTACAGAAACAATGAATGCAACATGCACAGAAAACAAATTTGGAAAATGAAAAGCTGTAGATCAACAGTAGAAGTAATCCTGGAGAATTTCAGAATATCAGGTTGGAAGGGGCCTCTCGAATCACCTGAGCCAACCTTTCTAGGCAAAGCATAACCTAGATCATATGTCACAGCACCCAGTCCAGTCAAATCTTAACTGTCCAATGTTGGGGAATCCACCACTTCCCTGGAGGTATTATTCCAATGGATGACTGTTCTAATGATGAAAAGTTTTTCTCATGTGTCTAACCGGAATCTTCCCAAGAGTAACTTGTGCTCATCACCCCTCGTCTTTTCCATGTGACCCCTTGCAAAGAGGGGGTCTTCATCTTCTTTGTAGCCACCCTTTAATTACTGGAACATGGTGATAAGATCTCCTCCGAGCTTTCTTTTCTTTAGGCTGAGCAAACAAGTTCTCTTGGCCTTTCCCCACGCAGAAACCTTTCAGTCCTTTGACCATTTTCCTGGCTTTTCTCTGGACCCTGTCCAGCCTGTCAACATCCTTTCTGTAGAGCAAGGACCAAAGCTGAACATAGTATTCCAGGTGTGGCCTGACAAATGCTGAGTGGGACAATGACATCTTCATCTTTACTGGTGATGCTCTTGTTGATGTAACCCAGCATCCTGTCGGCTTTCTTTGCTACAAACTTTCTGATAGATTTAGGCTCCAAAGAAGTGTTACCCTGTTGTGCAAGTGAAGAAGCAAATTGAATTGCGTGTAAAAACATGCTGCATACGCATTGTATAAGACTGCTTTCAGCTCTGGGAGCTGTGTGCAGGGAACTCCAGGGCTTTGCAAAGCTTGGCAAGGCTGGAAAAAGGGGCCTTGCTCTGGGGTAGGGGAAAAATAGTGTGGTTTCCTTGAGGTTGTGACACTGAGAAGGCTGAGCCTATTGCTCAGCCCTCAAAATTGACGGTGGTGAGGCTATTTTATTCTTTGATTCCTACCATCTGATTCCACAGAGGTAGTGGGTTGTACGTGACTGTCAGTCCTGACAGCAGCATATTTTTGAATAGTAAAGGTCTTCCCAGTGGGAGAAGCTGCAGCAGAGAAAATGTTTGGTTTTCTTCTGTTTACTTAAACCTCACAAACCTGACAATAAGTCTGATATTTTTCTGAGTGGAAGGATTAAAATGAGAATGATTTTATATATATATATATATTAAAATTATTATTATTATTATTATTATGCAGAAGTAGTATTAAGGTGAACAATATTGTATGAAACTTGTCAACTGATGTTTCATGAGAGGAAAAAAAATAATGGGTTTTTTTGGCAAACCAATGCTATCTTGGTAAAATCAACATTTATTTTAGTATTAGGTAATCTTTTATACTTAAGAATGAGAGAAACAAATTCAAAGCCAGTTAGCTTGGTTGAGGATTATCTAAGGAAGCAGAAATCCAAGTGGCCTTTAGAAATGCTGAATTTAGAAATTACTCAGTAAGGAAGGTTCTCCGCTATTATTATGAGAGCATTTTATAGATTAAAAAGAAGTGTTTCAGATTCCAGTGTACTATATACTTGGGGGATATTAGTGTGAATGATCTTTTTCCTTCAAAGGGCCTTAAGTATTAGGGTTTCTCCAGACTCAGCTGGGCAGTTACATCCAGGATGTTGAGGAATGATTGATTATTGATTGTGGACGTGGGTGGGGAAAGGGATGGTTTCCAGCCTGGTGCTAAACCAGTGTACCTCAGATTTGGATCTAATGTATTTCAGCTGTGTGGAAGCTGCTGTGGGCCATTGCAATGATGATGGAAGACACTGACTTTTAAAATACAGTAGTGCAGGCATGATAGTGGGCATCAGAGCACTGGATTTCCCCTGTGAGGAAGCTATAGACCGTGGCTTCTGCTTCCCTGCCAGAAACCCAGCACTACAAGCATTTCAGAATAGCACCTTATAGCTGATTTCCTGTATCTCCACAGCCAGAGGGCAACTACAGTGCAGCACTGCACTCAAAGATGAATAATGTCAGTTCAGTTGCAAGACTGTGCTAATAATGTATTTTAAACAAAAGTCTCTTGACAACCTGATTTGCAAGGATTATATGTATGTTCTGTTTAATATTGATAGTTTACATATGTCTTGAAACTTAGGCTAGGTACTTCATATATATAGGATTGCATCTGCATGTACACCTTACACCCACAAATAGGAAATTAACTGACTGACCTGTAAATGCATTCCACACTGTGCAACTGTAATAGGTGCAAATGTCACTTTTTTCTTTTTTCTTTCCTTACACATTGTGTGGTGTCCTGGGTTCAGCAGTAGCAGTCAATTTTTCTCCTTCTTAGTAGCTGGTGCAGCACTGCTTTGACTTCCAGCCTGGGAACAAAGCTGATAATACTGATGTTTATTCTGACCAAGGACTTTGTGAGCCTCATGCTCTGCCAGGGAGGAGGGTAGGCCGGGAGGAAGCAGGGCCAGGACACCTGACCCAAACTGACCAAAGAGGTATTCCATACCATAGCACGTCATGCCCAGGAGGTAACTGAGAGTTACCCAGAAGGGCGAGTGCTCGGAAGGGTTGGAGGAGGTATTGGTTGGTGCTCGGTTGGGCAGAGTGGGGTGAGTTATCTGTTGGTGGGTGGTGAGGTGCTGTATTCTCTTCCCTTGTTATTTCCTTGATCGTTGTTATTATTATTGGTGGCAGCAGTAGTGATTTGTGTTATACCTTAGTTACTGGGTTGTTCTTATCTCAACCTGTGGGAGTTGCATTCTTTTGCTTCTCCTCCCCATCCTTTGGGGAGCAGGGGGAGGGCAAGAAAGGGGGTTGAGTGAGTGAACGAGCTGCGTGGCTGGGTTTAAACCACGACATGTGGCTAAAACTGAAACAAAATTCCCACTTTCCAACTTTTGGATACAGTAAGAATAACAGCCATGAGGACATGCACACTTACAAACTCTTTAAAATATAAAATCATACTTTTTTTTTCCCCTGGAGTATTTATTCTCTTAAATTCTTAATTGATCTATTACACTGAAGTTAATAAATGTTCCAGCAGTTATTGAGCTATACACCAATTTTTCTTAGTTTTCTCTCTCTTCTCCTGATTTTACTGTTCCCTTGCAGCATGAGTTCAACAGAACGAGAGTCTCAGGTCTTCTACCTAATGGAGCAGTTTGCAAAAACAGTTGAAAGAGCAAATAAGAGCTAGGCTGGGTTGCATTACATTTCTATATCATGTTTTTTTCCAAGTTTCAAGTCTCCACTGCCTGCTGAGTCAGTCTTGCCTACTCAGCACTCCCTACGACTTTCCAGAATTCTATCTAAATCTCTTTATGTTGTGTATATAGACATAATACCTTGTAAATATAGGAGGCAGCTGATGTGTAAACATATTTGACAACAGTAATTGTAGCTGGTTTGGTTTATTACTAACAGCTTCGAGGCAGGCTTTTTTGTTTAATGTTTGCTCTCTGTCAAAGTTAGGATGAAAATCAGACCACGGCAAATTCCTGATCGGTAGGTATCAATTAAATTTTAAAATTTCCTTGAAAAAGCGCCTTCAAAAGAGCTTGGGCTTTTCTTCTCCTTCGTCTGTCTCAGCGCTGCTGAATGTCCCTCTGAGGAGGCAATTCTTAAGCTGTGGAGCCAATTTCCCCCTGGATGGCGAGGCCACTTTAGGTTTCATGGCAGTAACTGCTTTCCTGCTGCCCATTGTGCCCAAGGTGGTACTGCCGGTCTGGTTGCTGGAAAACTTTATAGATGGTGAATAACTGGGAAAGGAGTAGGTGAGAAATAGCTTATGAGCAGTTTGCATGGGGTACTTAGCAATAGATGTACCATTCTTGACATTTTCCTGTATCTCTAAGCTACTCTCAAGCGCTGTTGTTTGCCATGGAAGAATATGTTGAATATATATATATATATATTCAACTTTTCCTTACACATTCATAAATCATGAAAGACAGAGGTCCTGTGAAATAGAAATGAAATTTTCACTATAACTTCCGTGTGTTACTTTGTTTCAAGAACAGGGTGTATCAAGGTATTCCAGCAATCAGTGGTGTGTTTCTCACTTGAGTGAAAGCAGCAGTGGTTGTACGTCATTGGCACATCAAGTAATCTCTCTGCTGTCTACTTATTTTGTCTTACAGTAACAATGCCACACAAACAAGATCAGTACCACTGCACTGATACCACCCCTTTCTTCTTTACCATAATAACTACTTTCCTCTATCTTGTGTGGAGAGAATTAACCTGCTGAAATAACCCAGGGATTATGTCATGAAAGTAGAACTTAAGCCTTTTGGTATTCAACACCAGTTAAAAGATTTAACCAAGAAACTAGTCTTATTTTCTTTTCATGTGGCATTATTTTTCATATGTAAAAGGCTGACAAATGGTATCCTCTTTGAGATGCTCTCCAAGTTCTCAAAAATTAAGGAAACTAATTGCTTTAGTAAATTGGCAAGCTTAGTTCAGGGTGATAAGTACATTAGCATCCCATTTTATAACTGAAGGTGTCTTGGTTAACACTGAAGGGAGATTTTTTAAAGTTTTGGAATGGTTTGAAGTAGTAACATTATTTCTAATAGTCGTATATAAATAGTCATTTGTAATGGTGTTGCTACAGGCTGTACCCAAAATGATTGTCACTATAATCTGTTTCGAAAAACAAAACAGATGAAATTAAGAAATTCAGTAAAGCAATCCGTGAAAGTGTGGTGCAGGAATGCCAAAGTGATTAATAGCTATTATGTGCTATTAATAGGCATGAGAAACTCTGAGATGATTCAAATGTTACCAGGAATTTGAACTCCACTTTGATTACACTCATGTCTTTGCAATATATTTGGGCCACATTACTAACTCCTTTGCAGCTGGTACTTCACTGTCCTTACTAGGATTAAGCTAATGTCAACACTCCTAAGGATTGGGCCAGGAGTAATTTTCTGCTTGCTTTTATTTAATATAAGTTTAGAAGGGAGGTTGTATGGAAATTGATAAACTTTTTTTTAGAGATTAATAGTTGAAAGATTCATTTTTTCCCTTTTCTGACTCAAAGAAGTCTATAAAGCATAGTAATACTTGGGTCTGCACAATTTATAGCTCAGCATATTCCTAAAAGCTGTCTCAAAGCTCAAATTTATAGGTATTTCCTGGCAATACAAATTGAAAACTATATTTCTAGTTTTAGTATAAACCCCCCTCCTGGTACCTTAAACAACAAAATCATGGCTTTATGAAGCCAATTTTCCATGCCAAAACAGAAAAAATATCTGTTGCTTTTGTAATCTAGTACTAGTAGAAGTGGGAGAAGCAGTTTTTGGAGCCTTTTCTTTCCCTTTGCAGTAGCTCGCAAGCGTGATCTGGTTGACCAGTAAAAAATATTAAAGAGTTGTATTAATACTGTCTGATTTTTGTGAATTGTTTAATGTAATCATGCTAATGAAGATAAGCTTACGTAAAGAAGAAACTTTCAGAAGTTTCACATCGATTGTTCAGATAAGATTCTCAATATTTACTCTTTTCCTTCTTAGCCCCTAAATTAACATTTAAGTTGGTTTTTAAAAATGGTTTTGTTTCTATGAGGTCTTGAATAGAATCTGAAATTAACTGGAAAATAATAGAAAACAGTCATAAAGAAAACTTGCAAAGACCTCAAAGATGGAGTTACTCGGATCACTCCCTTTGGCAAGTCATGGAAGCAAGGACCTCTAGTATTTATTTTTTCATCTTCATAGTAAATATTTCATACTTGAAGTTATATTACAAAAAGTCTTTCTAAAATCTCTATTCTTTAAACTCTTACTGAAATATCATAGAAACAGCTTTGAAATATTTCTTATCGCATTCTTTTTACATTTCTTTTAAATGCTTATGAATAATGTCTCAGACTCTCATTTAAATGGTAGCATATAATAGGGTAAATAGTTTCATCTTATGACTCAAACCTTAAATTCACTGGAGAAAAAGGAATATGTTCTTTTCCCTGGAAAGAACTGATGTATTTGAGCTTAAAAAGGAACAATGGAAAACATGCAAAAAATAAAGACTTATTTAAATAATTTCAGTTTGTTATTCAAAATTAATTCCCTGTGAAAATGTACTGAATACAGGAGTTCGATACATAAAGACTCCATAAGCATTCAATTTAAAATACTAAGGCAGTGAAATTCTGGTTGTATGTGCACAACTGTGTTGGATTCTTGTGGACTAACAATGCCACTACAATGGCTGTGCAAGGATAGCAGATGAATAAGCCAAAGTAACTAATACATCATTAAGTTATGCTCAGAAAGAGGTGTATTGTTTTCCTTATTGGAGTAGTATAAGAATGCAATTTTGCTGAGTCTTTCACTTGCATAATACAGTTCAAAAATAGAACAAAGACTAGAAAAGCAACAATGTTAGTATTTCCATTTACTTATAAAGAATAAAAGGTTGAAAAAAAGGCATTCTGAAAACATTTGAGTTGTTCTCATATTTACATAAAAGCCGCTTTTGCAACAAAACAAACAAAATATGCTTTAGACTCTTATCAAGTTACAAAAGCTTGTAATATTGTTTTACTAAAATGTAATTCAAGAGTAGCTCTAGGGTGGTGCTATCTGTTTCCGGAAATGAAAGAAAGCTTACACACTCTGCCAAAAAATAACTGTATTAAACCAAAGATCATATTCAACACAGCTAAAGGAGTGTGTAAGGAGGGGAGAAACTTCACTACATTTTTTAATTCCTCTGTCTGAACAAGTGTTTAATAAAAGGACATGGGAAGAAAAGTAAAGATCAAATGTGCTTATCTTAACGTAAAAGGATAAAATTAATTGGGGAATTACTTTCAGGTAGAAGTTTTTCCCAGGAGTCATTCTGGTTCCATTCAGTGTGCCACTTGAGTACGCTGAGCATCTTGGAAAAGGGGAAAACAAACAAAAGGAAAACAGAAAAGAAGGAGAGAGGGCTCCAGCATTTGAAGTGCTGTTAATGGGGGCGGGAGTAGTGGGAAGTTGTTTGGGCTGTGGGTTTCAAAAATTTAAAGGACAAACTTGCTTCATGCATCTTTTGATTAACCGACTATTCTTGTCTTAGTGGTTAATAAATCAACTTTTATATGAACATTTTTGAATACTAGCAGAGAATTCAATTGAAGAGCTTTGGCAGGCTTTATTTCTAACTGATTTATTTAGAACTGACTCACTGTAGACAGAGTACCATACTGACATTCAACGCAAAGAGCCTTGCAAGTGTAAAGCAATGACAGATATCTTGTGAAGCCACAAGCTTATTTTATAAAAAAAAAAAAAAAATAGTGTGTTTCTGGCTGACTACTATTTAAAGGCAGAGGTGCCAAACTGGGTCTGAAAACTGTGTATCAAGCCTTCTTTGTAGTTTGTAGAAGAGACAGTATCAGGAATGACAGAAAAATATCCTTCCTAAGGCTCTCAGTAGCCCAGTGCTTATCCAAAACATCTGAGACTACCCTTTCTTGTTTCACTTACCAGATTAGCAGCTCACCACTAAACTGGATGTGACATGGAGAAATTTCCCTGTGAAATGCAAAATTGAATGTCACTGCCACTCACCTGCCAAGCCAGCAGAATAAGGCAAAACCCCTGTCCCCCACAAGATGTAGTAGGAAGGGCAGACAGCTCCTCAGTGAGCTGCAAGGCTCCAAAGCACAGCATGATTGACACCTTCTTACTGGTCATGCTGTGTGTGCCTTTAGTTCCAACAGTTACACAAATGTGCTGAGTAAGTTACTGCTGATACACAAACCTGCAGTTCAGACTGATCATACCTTGTGCGGCTTTTGGCACACCTGCGTTTTGTTTTGTTCTGTTCAGGCAAGACTTCCCATTTTCTCCACCACACTGTCAGGCTCTTTCAGGCTTCAAGCTGCTATGTAGCTGCAATTTCTTACATGGAGTCAGAGGTTTCGTTGCACGCTAGGGATGATTAAGACGTGCTCTGTTGTTCCAAGTTGAAGTTACTTTATTTGCCTAGTGGATTTTACCTTGTTGCTGAGCTACATTACATTCAGGTTACACCATCTTCTTCATTCTAAGGTGCTTTTTCTTACTTACTTGCTTGGCAAAATATCTGTCTCAGTTGTGTTGAGGCCTAAAATAACATTTGGGAAGTGATACTTCCTACAGATTACTTACCCTGCTTTATATAAAGTGAGACATGTTGGAAAAGGCCTGAGACTCTCATGGGTCTGAAAGCAAATAACTCTGAATGCTATGATGTAATTCCAGGGGAAGAGACAACACCCAGGTCCCAGGCTTACTCCAGTGCTCAAAGTCTTTGTTGAAAGTAGGACAGTACTGGTAGGAGAGATAGAACAATCTACATGTTTCACCTTGTACTGTTGGAGAGAGACAGGGTGGAGGAGGGAGATGTGAAAAATAATTGCTGTGCCTCACTGAACCCAGGTCCTTTTTGTGGAAGGCATATGATTTCCAGTGAATCTGAAGATATGTGCTGCTTCTGATCAGTGAAACTGATTTGTTTTGGATGATAGAAATATGTGGGAAGCATCTAATGCATTTTAGATCTCCTGTGCTTATGGTATTTTAATAAAATTGAGTAAAATTAAACTCAGCTATTTGGTAAAATATAGCTAATCAATTTGAAAATTAAACCAAATTTTCAGTTAGATATGAAAAACTAACCCTGTAAAGGTGATGAGAAAAGAACGCGAACATTATCCACTCCTTTTATCCCCACTTTTGGTTTTGTTCTTACCTATCGTCTGAAAAAGGCAGAGAAGCGTGAAAAAAATCTGCTTATGTTTTGGATGGATAAAACAAATTCATTCAAAATTCTTGTTCAGTTCTCTTCAGTAGACACAGTTGTTAACTGTGGTACTGGATTAAAAAAAAATGCGTAAGTTCTATTTATGTTCTTCAGCATAGCATCTGCTGTTACTGCTATCACAGAAGAGTCACTGAAACAGCAGTTGTGGACTCATAGGGTAATATTTTTGTGCCTTTCTGAGATACAATTTGATTCCTAGAGTCATCTTTCTTCAAACCAAACAAATATCAAAGTGAGTTTCCTTAATTGTCTTGTTTAGATTTTCATGCCCTTCTTCTTTTCCAGGAATTATAAGGGGAACACTGGGACAAAATGTTCTGCTTTTATTTCAGATCTTGACAGTGGGGAGGAAAGAGGTTGTGTTTGTTTTGCTCTGAAGTTCTGATGCTGAATTAATGATTTCCCTGCATGGGATGTGCCAAAATCTAATTCCTGGGTTCAGCAGTAGCAGTCATTTTTTCTCTTCTTAATAGCTGGTGCAGTGCTGCGGTTTTGACTTTCATCCTGGGAACAGCTCTGATAGCACCAATGTTTTTAGCTGTTGCTCAGTAATGTTTACTCTAAGAACTTGGAGGCTCATGCTCTGCCAGGGAAGAGGAGAAGCTGGGAGGAAGCAGGGACAGGACACTTGACCCAAACTAGCCAAAGAGGTATTCCATACCACAGCACGTCATGCTCACTATATAAACTGGGGGCAGTTACCCAGAAGGGCTAGATCACTGCTCGGGTCAGGCTGGGTATTGGCCGGCGGGTGGTGAGCGATTGTATTCTCTTCTCTTGTTATTTCCCTTATCGTTGTTATTATTGGTGGTAGCAGCAGTGGGTTTGTGCTACACCTTAGCTACTAAACTGTTCTTATCTCAACCCGTGGCAGTTACATTCTTTCGATTCTCCTCCCCATCCTTCTGGGAGCGGGGGGAGGAAGGGATTACTTTCTTCTGGATTTTAGAACTGTATTTGGCACTTTAAACAGTTCTATAAAGCTTCTGAAAGTTATTTCAAAGGACTAAACTGTGCATTGGTAATGAGTGACACCTTGTCGAATAATCTTATTGAAACAAACTGGTTCTTGCACTGCTGCAACCTTAATTGTGCTGTTGGTTTTGGTGTCATCTGAAAGCATTGATGTTGATCTATGGAAGTTGTTTATTGTTAGTTTGTTGCAGGCCTGCTTCTTTGTAAAACTTGTTGGCAACTTTTGGAAAAGCTGAAATGCTCAGTTTTAATGCTTCTGTTGAAAAGAAACACTTTTAGCAAAGTAGTAATGCAAATTCTAATCCATTCAAAAGATTTATGATCTTCTGAAGTGTTTGAAAAAAATCTTTCCTTGAAGGCAAGGTGGGAATTAAATATTTTTGAGAGGAATTAATTTGAAACTTAATTTATAAATCTGTCTTTACATCGTGAAAGCCTATAGCTGAATGTATTTTTTAATGTTATAAGGATGTTATAATTAAGAATATCATATAAATTATTCAATATAATCCTGGATTTAAGAAGCCTCCAGTTATTAAAGTAAGATGTTTTTAAGTACTTCAGATTCCACAAAATAAGTTAAGAGCACAGTAGTTTCCAGGTTATTGCAAAATAGTCTGGTAACAAGTGGTCACCCACTTCAGTATGCAGAGTAAAATTTTATTATGTTGTACTATCATGCATGCTAGAAAGAAGTTAAATATGTAAGGACTATAATGTTATGAAATCCTCTAATAATGAAACAGACACGTGGGGCTCTAGATTAACAGTTGCCAGGTTCTTCCTGTCGGTGTTGCCTGAACGCAAAAGTATTCCAGAGGCGCCCAACGGAAATAAAAAAACTGAATTCTACCAATTTACATTTCAATCACACGAGAACTTGGAGGCAGTCTCACTGTAAATTATCAGTGCACGCATGTGTAATACTATGGTGAAGCATATTGTCAATAGGATGAAGTATGGCATCAAAAGCAAGTAATTTGACTTAACTGTTGCATAACAGAAAGCTGACCATGACTGTATGTGAAAGGACTGCAGCAAAACCATAGAAGCTTCAAAGTTTTTCTGTACACTTATGAGCTAGTTCTTGCTCTTTAACATCTTCCTCTTAATATTTAACTTCAGTTCTCCCTTTCTTAACAACACAGTTTCTTATGGTTTTCAACATTTTTAGTCTTTCTGTTTGTATCTTCATTCTCTTCCCCCATTTTGTTTGTCTTCATTTATCTGTTTTTGACAAGCCCTGTGTTTACATATGTACCTATAGCTAGCACTGAGCGTTTTAGAGAGCATGGGCTTATTTCTTCAGAGATCTCAGGTAATATTTTAAGCTCATTATTGATCTTACCTACTTATTGCTTTGAACAGTTTGAGAGAAATGCCTCTAGGGCATCTTTTTAGGAAGCTTTTGGTTCATGAGTCCCTCAATTTGGGGTCTGTATTCCATTTAAATGAAATAATATGTCTGCTATCCAACACCATGTTATTGACATTTTGGAATCACTGGCAGTTGAAAAAACAGATTATTTTTTTAATGCCATTGTAAATCCCTTTCATGGTGTGAAATTTGATTTAAACTGAAGTCTTATGCTGCAGATCTCTTAACAAATATTATTCCTATTTGTCCTTTCTCAAAGACAAGCCTTTGACAGAATGGATCAAAATGAAGGTTTGTCTTCTGCAAATTACCTTCTGTGAGCACAATACAACATACTCTTAAGTAAGTGTGTTATAGAATAAATGCCTAAAACTAACAGGAAAAAATCATAGATGATGGAACTTTGCTGGAAAACCAGTTACATCAGGGCTGAATTTTACTATTTTTAGAATCACAGAATCATAGAATAGTTAGGGTTGGAAAGGACCTTAAGATCATCTAGTTCCAAACCCCCTGCCATGGGCAGGGACAC
>JBCJKH010029162.1:0-21473 GCA_039877255.1 Loriculus beryllinus | reverse complement strand
AACTAGGTACAAGATGTTTTCCATTTTTGACCTGGATCAGAGTTCATCTCAGTTAAACCAAGAGAAAGCATGACTTCATGAAAAAACCCTGCCTCCTACAAAGACTGGCACATTGTTTTCATCACTCTTTCTCCTTGTTTTGAATACTGTATTGAGTCAAGCTGATGTTTGTAAAGAATGAGAATAGGTGTGAGACTCTTTTTCTAAAACACAGTTATTTCTAGTAACAGAACAAGTGCAGAAAACCACTGAATACTGCTATTTCACCATATCTGCAATACAATTTAACCTGTTCTCTGAAGATGACAAGGTTCACTAAGCTGGTAAATTACAAAACAACTTCATTTTAATTTCTTCATACAGTAATCAAGAAACTGCAATATTATGTTGACTCAAATACTGCGTGGAGACCTCATCACAGCCTTCCAATATCTGAAGGATGCCTACAAGGATGCTGGAGCGGGACCTTTTATTAGGGACTGTAGCGATAAGACAAGGGGTAACGAGTTCAAACTGAAACAGGGGAAGCTCAGGTTAGGTTTAAGGAAGAAGTTCTTTACTGTGAGGGTGGTGAGGCACTGGAACAGGTTGTCCAAGAAAGCTGTGGATGCTCCATCCCCGGCTGTGCTCAAGGTCAGGTTGGATGTAGACTTGGGTATGTGGTGTCCCTGCCAGAGGACAACCCCTGCAGAGGGGTTGGAACTAGGTGCTCTTAAGGTCCTTTCTATCTCTAACTATTTTGTGATTCTATGATTCTATGATTTCTTTTCACTCCCTTAAGACTTTTCTTACTCAAGGAGTCTTGCCTCCAGTTCTTCTTGTCCTGCTGTTTTCAGATGAAGCTGAAATTTCAAGCATTTCCCTAGTTTTATTTTATTCATTCATTTTTTATTCTAAAACTTAACTAGACAATCTGGTTTGGAGACCTTAGTATGTTGTTTGCTAATTGCATGACTGCACTGATTTTGAGCAGTTCTCAGTCTTGCATAACTTGATGATTTTAACACAGCCACTGGAAGATGATAAAGCCTTCCAGCTTTATTCTAGACAGTGGTTTCTTTTATCTGAAGAGAAAGAGCATGACCTTAAATGCAGAAAGGAATTAATGGATTTTATTCTATCCGTGGAACACCAAAACAGAAGTAGTTATGAATATATCTTCTTTAAGTATGGAATCCTGATACCTGGAGGCATTTCAGATGCTCAAAATGTCCAACATGACTTTTCTTTTCTTTTGCACCTTGAAGCACAGCTGCCAGGATCATGGAGATGTATATTCCCTTTTGGTTTTTTATATCTCTTTTTCAGGCACCAATCCATACTAGTGTTGTTAATTAACTGCAAAGGTTTTCACAACTGCTACTAACAAGCATGTGAAAGAAGAGATATTTGCATGACAATTTGCCTTCTGTTCTGGAAAAGAAAGAATTACAGCTTCTTTGCTTCAGTTATTTCTCAATTAACAACTGTTCCTGTCAACTGAGACTCTCACTTTTGAGGTACATAGAAGCAGGAACAGCTTCTCCTTGGGTAATGAATATAGGCAGTCTGGATTTTTTCCCCCATTGTAACCTTCCTGCTAGGAGCTACATGCAGGATTTTTAGGAATGTGAATGCTGCCTGACCTGATGTTGTCCTGTCCCTACTACTTATCATGGATAGAGTTGACAGTCCCGTCCTTTGTTAATGTATGTACTATACTCAGCAGGCCAAAATGGGCTGTATTATCTCAAGGAGACTTACTTCAGACCTAATGATCAAAATCCTGCTGCTACTTCTTTACTAGAAAATGTTTCATTTTCTTGATGCATTCCAAATACATTAAACAGATATCCTGAGAAAAAAAGACGTGTATCCCTACAGTGAATAACTGTGATTATTTTTTTCCCCCCTAGCTTTATAGTTCCTTTCATGGAAGAAAAGATCTCAGCAGGCGTTGGGTTATGGATTTCGTGAGGGTCAGGAGCATACTAAACACGTTCAGTATGCTAATTCCTGAGGATCAAAGAGCTTCAAAGGTTCACTGTGATAAGTACAATCCTTATTGTAAAGAGATGATATCTGAATAAAAATGACATAGAGAAAAGAAAGGACAGAAATTGCAAACAGAATTAACAATTTAATGACAGTATTGGCTGGATGAGTCTATTTAGGAAGAGAGAGGACATTGAAGGCAAGGATGTGCTCAAAGTTGAAGCCACACACTGACTCTGTAATTGTATCATTGCCTGTACTGATTTTCCAATCAAGGGTTTAGTTTTCAGTGCTGAAGGATATCTTATACTGAGAACCTGAGACATTGAGGGGTTTAACAGAAGCCAGAGGTGTAACTGACTTGAGATGGCAAGCAGCTGTCCAAAGCTATGTTCGTATTGGCCTGAGCTGTAAGACGTGAACTGCTTTGTCAGCCGTCATATCCATTTACATTTACAAGGTAGGTTTTTAGCTTAGGTACTTCATACTCAATTGGTTTAATGTCAGTCTGGATCATCCTTTTTCATTATGTTCTCTTTCACAGTGCCAATACTAACTGGTGGTGTCAGCCAAGGGTAATTGATCTCTCTTGTTTAAACTACAGTTAGGTTGCTCCTAACCGCAGTGGTGAAATCTTGCAAAGCATGTATTACCTCAGAGAGCTGGAAAGAAGGATTTAGAGGAGGCAGTGACACATCATAAAAATGGCAAGACATTAGCTGCTCTAAAAATGTCTGGAGGCTTCTTCAGCAGCTGCATATTTATTTGGATCTTGTAAGACTGAATTCAAAGTCTAGATTTAGAAACTGAGTCCCCTGTTGAGAGTGGTTTTGGAGTCACTGACTCACAAATACAGGTAGACGCAAGCTCAAATTACAAGCTTAAGGCTTCTAAATCTTAGAATCGGGGAATAGAATCACAAAATGGTTTGGGTTGGAAAAGGACCTTAAGATCATCCAGCTCCAACCCCTGCCACTGGAGCAGCTTGCTCCAAGCCCCTGTGTCCAACCTGGCCTTGAACACTGCGAGCGATGAGGCAGCCACAGCTTCTCTGGGCACCCTGTGCCAGCGCCTCAGCACCCTCATTAAATGCAATATAAGAGAGTAATCTAAAGCAGGAAAGGCAAGCATGTCAAATATTTCAGAATAGCATTCAGAGGCTCCTTTTGTGTTCCCAGGCAATTACCAGTTTATACACCTTTGCTAACAGAGAATCCTGTGATCATAATTGCTGGTTTTCAAGATCTGAGAATTCCAAACATGACCTTAATTTACCCTGTGCCTGCAGCCTATGATTGTTTTAATAGGGGTTGGAACTGGATGATCTTAAGGTCCTTTCCAACCCTAACTATCCTATGATTCTACAATGTCTTAATGAGGAACTGCAGACTGTGGTGGCAGGTTTCGTCTGAAATGTAAGATACATGGGATGGTTTCACATAAAGAAAATGATTCTGTAGAAGTTTAGAGGATAAACAGAAGAGCCAGTCTGACCTCTCTTCCTGTCCAGCAACATGGAGCATTCTTTTGTGTGATTAGTGAGTATAATCTACTAACATTGACAGAAATTATGATGATTTTAATGTATAAAGGTAGCCAATAATAAGGAAAAGAAAAAAAAAGTCTTTAGACAGAATTATTCTGTCTAAAATTTTACTTTTTTTCTTTCCAGACAGCCATACATGAGCTAATCAGCCAAGCCTCCCTTAAGAATTAGAGGGAAGAACCAATTTTAAATCGTGAATCATCAGACCAGCTTTACACACCTGCATCATGAGCTGACTCATCCTCCACTCATTTGAGTTTGTTCAGTTGATTCCCATCAGTTACGAAGGGATTCTACAGTGATTAGCTATGATTTAGATGTTTGCAGCTCTACACAGTTTGTGCCATTCCTTAGCAGGAGACTGATTGCAAAGCTCAGATTCCTACCACCCAAATTTTCACTTTTTGTAGAAAGGGCTGAAGAGAAAACAGTCATGAGATTAGTAAGGAGAGAAAGCAGGATTTTTATGTTTGATGCTTCTGGTCACTTGTAAAGAAAAGCTCTTTTTCCCAGAAATTACACAAAAGTTCTTCCATAGAAACATTCTTTTCTCTCCTGTAGAGCCAATCCAGTTTCTAGAAAATATTTTCCATGGTAAATCACTGATGTATTGTCTTTGTAAAGAAATGGAAGGCACAGTTATAGTCCCTCTTAGGACAGGAGAATTTTCTTGTCTGCTTACTAAGCTCCCAGTGAAAGCATGGGTAGGACACACATCTCTTCTGGGTAGTCATCTTGGTAGGCTAAAACTCCTCAACTCAGAAAGGAAGAAGTTGTTATCAGAATATTCAGTCTGTGGTGTATTGGCTTTAAACAGTAGAAGAGACCTCAGTAGCCAATAGCAATTACTCTCCACCAATTTAGGTTTACTCTAGGTCATTAACTAGCTCTGCTGACCATCTATATCAACCTTTTCTTACGTTAAACAATGAAATCTGATTATAAGAAACTGATAGCAGAGAACAAGTTCTGTTTTGCAAAGAAAAAAGTAGAGAAAGGATCAATAATATTGTGTTACTTCTTGGCTTGAAGCAGAAGATCCAGGAGACTGTGCAGACTCTGTCTACTCTCCACAGTATACAGTGTCTGAAAAATAAGCCAGGGCTTCTATAGCTTTATCAGCAAATTAGATCCAAACCTTTCCAATAGAGCAACGGACACTATGCAATGGTCCTAGAGATTCAGATGTTAGTTTTAGAAGACCTAGAACTGAAATTGCAGGTGCTTTGGTCCACTCATGTATTTTCCCAAAGCCGTTGATGGGTGTGAGCTTCATCTGCATAGAGAAAACACTAGAAAACACTAGGAAAAAACAGGGACATGATTCTCATGTTGTTTGGACAGTTCAGATCACAAAGGTAGGAAAAATATTGGCAAGACTGCCTCAGAAGATTCAATCTACTTACAACTCAGTTAATGAAAAGGTATCGTGAACACAGCTTTAACAAAACCTTTTAATCAGTAGTTATCTCTTCAATCATCTGTTCTGATATTGAAGAGTTTTTCTCTACTGCAACCATGTAAGATGGTGGCATTTCTCATTCTATAGTCGTTTCTTTAATAAGTAACAGCAAGATAAGCAGTTCTGTCAAAGCATTGATTAGGAACTTTGATGTCCCAGATGCTGGAACAAATCTGAGGGTTGTTTCAAGTCCTTGCCATCTGTGAGCAGAAATTTGGTGTAATAACAGCATATTCACACATTTATGGCTAATCTTCTGAATTCCAACTTCTCTAGACTAAAAATAACACATATTTTTTTTCCCCCAGTCCTAGAAACACCTATGTTTTCCCAAAACATATGATATCCCATCATCTGATTAAAACCCAATTACATTTTTTTAAATTCCAAGAAAATAAGTTTACCAGTATAATTTTGCATGTCTCCTTCAGTTCTTATTGAAAGAACATAAGATAAAGGAAGTGTGAAATGAAGTAGGAATATCCTGAGACAGCAATTCCCTCCCCTAGTCAAAATATGCATTAGCTGGCTGTCTTTTAAGTAGAGTCAGACTGCAGTAATACTGCAGCAAACCATAGACATTGCCAAGAAAATTGTATTGGCTAGTGAAGAAGCTACAAGACAACTTGTTTTTAATTGCGATCTAGGCAGCACTTTGGAGCACTGTGTACATTAGTGAAAAAAATCCAAGTTCCTGAAACTTCTAAATTAGTAAATTTTAGCAGTCATATTTACTTGGTTTTAAAGGAGTTTAAAATGAAACTATCCATTTTACTCACTAAACATATACAACTGAATGTTTTTCATAAGAAACTGCAGCTTTAAATTATGAACTTACTTTCCTAAAAATCCTTCATCAGGAATTCATATCCTGCTATAGTCGAGAATATGTTACATTTCTTCTTCTTTATGAAGGCAAAGCCCACTTTGTGCTTTTCTGAAAGCCCCATCATAGTCAGGCTTTATTCTTCATCTAACACTAAATACCATTCATCAGTGCAAACAGAGAATAAAGGAGACTTGATGTGTGATTTTTCTTAAACCCTACATGAAGAAGGGTTTGGAAAGGGAAATATTGGTGAGGTCAATAGTTCATTAGTAGTAATATATCCAAAACTACCAGCTACACCAACTGTAATCAGTTTTGCTCTTGAGAACACAGCACTGCACCAGCTATTAAGTAGAAAAATGACTGCTACAGCTGAACCCAGGATACCAACTCATCGTTCCCTTCCACAACTGCAAGGTTGTCATTATCCTTGTTGTCAGCATGAACACCTTGCTCTACAGATGAAAACAAATGAGGGTCAGCTGTTAGAAAAAGCATTTCTCCAAGAGCTTGACCAGATCTTCCCAAAAGCGGAGTTCTAGAAGAATACCCAGCATGTGCAGGCACTAGGCAGGATGATATCCATTGAGTCATGTATGTGCTGTCTCTGGTAAGGCTATGGAGATCCAGACACCAGCAGATGTGCTTCTCACATCTGAAGATCAGCAGGATCTTCAAGCAGGCTTTTTCCTCTTGTGTTGCATGGCTTTTCTTTGAACATTTTAGTGATGATCATAACTTCAAAAGACATGCAAAGACTCTTCAATGTCAGCTTGGAAAATAAAGGGAGTGCTTCAGGGACCAGACTCAGCCTTCAAAAACCAAATAGCCAAATGAGGTGAGGTGATATACACCTCACTCACTGTCCCTGACTACTGGAGATAGTCTTTTGTGAGGGAAGATAGAGAGCTGCAACCAGGAAAAGGTGCTGGAGAGGGCAGGCTGTAAAGAAGCTATGAAGTTTGGCACGTCACACACATAAAAAGCACAGGTTACTTGTCAGAGCGCTTTTTGCACTTCAGATGTTTAATTTTCCAGTACTAGACAGAATTGTGAAGTAATTGGTGAATTTGTCTGAGGTGAGATGTATGTATACAGGGACAATGGAGAAGCTGTTATTTTCTGATTAAATAACTCTTATTTTATAAGCTTAAGAAACAGAAGTCTGGAGCTACACCATGAGATAGTCTAAAGCTTTGAAAATCAGATAAACTATAAAAATTTTTAGGTAGACTTTCAAATTACCTGTTGAAAATAGACAGAAAAAGTAGGCATTGGTTGTGTGCTTTCTTCTCACTTTCAGATCTAATTCATGAGTAGGGATGCCTATAAGAAGCACAGTGCAGCCTAAGAGTCACCAGTAAACAGTCTCCTCTGGTGAGAAAGGAAGCTTGGTGCTTGTTTGAGGTGACATGGTGCTGTTACACCTAGGGTTGTGCAGCTCCTAAAGTTGTTCATATTCCTTGGCTGTTTCTGTATAGAAGCACTTAGGAGAATTCATGGTGTTATTTCTCATAATAACCTGCAAGCCTGTGTGTGTACTGCTCTGATTTAATCATACCTGTGTATTGCCAGTGTGTTTCTTAGGACGTAGGGACTTTGAAAAGTCTTAGTACAAGAAACCAAAGCCTCTGATGAGTCATAGCTGATTAGTCATAGGTGGGATTGGTTTCTAAAGGTCTGTTGCCCTCTCGAAGACCTACTCTTCAAATTTCCCAGCAGCTGTCATGCTTTATCCCACGCCGCCCTCAAGAGTGGGAAGATCTCAGTAAATATCCACATAGCCGCTCTGCTGTCCTTGAAATCCAGCTCTCAAAGTACTTAGAGAAGAAGGAAACCAAGTCCATGGGCCAAGTCCATTTCTGCATTACAACTGTTGTATTTCAAGACAGCAAAAATATAAATTTTCTTATACTGTTACTGTTGATGATTTTGCAACATATTCTGCTTTGGCTTGCGTAAACTTTCTGGGACAAGGGCAGTCCTATACATGCAAATTTGTATATTGCCCAACCAAGCAGTGCTTAAGGCTCATCTAAGATATATGTAGCAACAGGTAAAACACTACATTAGCATGGCACTGTTAAGTAGTGAGCATATGCAAATAGTATACACTTGAATTAAACCTGGACTAAGTATGGGAGCTGTATCAAATCTTGCAGTAGATGAAGAATAACCCTTCTTTTCCTGATAATGGCCTTAGCAGCTGAGCAAAGAAATCTGAATTCAAATGATGGTTCAAAACGACATCTTTAGTTCAAAAAAATGTCTTCATATACTCCAGGAAAAAAGCCTTTGTTAGTGCCATCACTGGTGACAGGTTAGATTGAAACAGAGACAGCTGGACCACTGAGACAGATAAGCATTTTCACAGTGTCTTCAAATGAGATTGTTTCTCCTTAAATTTCCTTCTAAATTTAAAACTGAGAATACTTTGAGAGGGATAGAGATTCTTTCAGTTGAAGAATCAGGTAAATTACTTGCCTATAAGCCCACATCTAGTTTAATTAAACATATCAGCATTCTATCAGGACATGAGACAGGACATGAGACCATAGAAATGGTGGCCTCAGTTGCTATAGAAAATAACTTACTTGTATCAAAAATACATATCCATATATCTTTCCCTAATTATGTTACTGTTGCATCTCCACCAAGGAGACCAAAGGTTCCCTTATTGATACTCCCTAATAACAATGCAGCTCATCCAGTATACTGAGACTTGGTGAACTCTGCCATGCACTCAGAAAACAAGCCGTGGTATTGGGGATGTCTTCTATGTGGAACAGCTGATGCTCTGATGTTCCTTATGTGAGATAACTGACAAAAACCATCATAGCTTCCTCTGCCACATATGCAAACATAAGAAGACCCATGTTAAAACAGCTATGGTTTCACAGCAAGCCCACTCACAACTCATTTACAAGTAGTGACTGTAAGGTTTACAAAGTAAGCATTGAAGGCTTGAATACAAGAGCTCCCTAAAAGTCTGGAAACTACTAAGACTCTGGTTGATCTTGAGTTGAAATAAGCATCCTTGGAAAAAGAATCCATAGAAATATGGAGAAATTATTTTTGACTGCTGGAAACGCAGGGAAGGAAAGATGTGTTATATCTGACCTCAAAGCTCTACAAGAAACCTCCAAACTACCAGTATGTGCTGGTAGCTCTTTTGAGTCAAATGGATATTCTCAAGGCCTGTAAATGAAGTTAATTCAAACAATAAACTGAACTATGAAATAAGGCTGCAAAATGGGACATTTTGAAAATTGTCCAACTAGCATTGGCCAGATTATAAATCACAGCAGGATACTTGAGTGGCAGCTGCTGATAGCTTTTTACCTTAGGTAACATATATCCCACCAGGGGTTTTTGGAGTTGGAGCAAGAACAGTGTTCGAGTGATTCATAGGCAACATCTTTCATGCCTGAAATATTTCAGGCATCTCCCAAGCTATGAAGAATGCTTATGTTAAAACAAAACCAAACTGAACCAAGAAACAGACACATGGGCAGACTATCAAGACCTTCATCTCAAGGATGAACGTGAAGAACTTAAAGCTTGACTTATATTTGCAAAGGACAAATAGTCATGGACTTTAGTGTCTGCTGTGAGAGCAAACCTACTGCCATTAAGAATGCATCTGCAGAGAGTTTGGGAGCACAGTATTTTGAAAGAACAAGTGACACCAAGCAAGGGCCATCAAGATCACCAGCAAGGTCAAGTACTACTGGCTTTTCTATAAGAAGTAGAGAGAAACAGGATGTAACTAACCACAAATCATTAACAACACAAGGTATTTCAGTAAAAAAGGTAAAGCTGGAGCATTAAGATTTTAAATATACTGTTTGGGGAGAGCTAGTTTGCTTAGTCTTATAGATATGAGAACATTTCAGAGATTGGATGTACAGCTGGTGAGGACTATGCATGGGCTGAGGAGTAACTGATGGAATGTTATTTTAAATGATGGTCATGTTTGTTGGGGATAGAGTCATGCACTTCACTCATAAGAGAGAAGCAGCAATACTATTGTTATAATGAAGTTCAATGCTAAATGTGACACAGTTTTGACAAGATTTGATAGCCAAATACACTTGAGTATTTACTCCATAGAGGACAGGGTGAGCTAAATATGTCTTGGAGACCCAAACTTTGAATCAGGAGGTTCAGAAAGGACCCCCTTGTGTTCTAAACTCCTCCCAGAGAGGAGTCTAGGTGAGGTGTGTCCTTACAGGTAAAATGGAGCCAGACTTCTCAAACAGGCACAGCGCAAGGACAGAAAGCAAAGCAGCAAAGAAAATTCCTTTTAGACATTCCATTTAGGGAAATGTCATGAATTTCAGCAATAGGTTGGGCATGGGGAAAGGTTCCCTAAGGAGATGTTAAATCTCTACTCTTAGGGACATGCAAAATTCAGCTGGACAAGGCTAAAAGCAACTCAGTCTGTCTCTGCAGCTAGCTTTGTTTTGAGAAAGGTTTGACTAGGGATATCCAGAAGTTCTTTCCAAGCTGATTGTTTAAATTTTATGTATGAAGTGTGGTGTCATGCAAAGGGAGTATCCATGCATTAAATAAGCTAAAATTAATTTCCCTTTAGTTACATAGTTATTACCTGATTAATACTTCTTAATTCTACTTATTTGAATACCCTGCAGTTCTAACTTCATCTTTGGCAGTGTTCAAGGCCGGGTTGGACAAAGCCTTGGGTGGCATGGTTTAGTGTGAGGTGTCCCTGCCCATGGCAGGGGGGTTGGAACTAGATGGTCTTAAGGTCCTTTGCAACACTAACTATTCTATGATTCTATGATTCTATAGATAACTATGGTATAAGTACAAATGTTAGTGAAAAGAGCATTATGAGGAAGGTAAAAAAAAAAAAATCAAAAAACAAAGCTTAGTCTGCTAAAAAAGCCAAGCATGATTTCCTCGCAGTCTATCAAATGATCTGTGGTTTGGGTAAATAACAAAGCAGAGGGGAAAAAAAAGTCAGCTTGTGTTACTGAGGTGGAAATGGACAGGTTGCCCAGAGCAGGCGTTTTGCACGGTTTTACTAGCCACCTGCACCAGAAGGAAGATGTTCTCTTGATCTTGGCCTTGGGTAAGCTGCAGAGGCTGTTTAGATGACTTCACAAGCTAGCTTAGAAATTGGAACAGTTAAAGAGCATCTGTGTAGGATCTTATTGCTCTCTTTTTTTATAACTTTGTTTCATAACCTTGTTGCAAGTTCCACATTTGCAGTTTTCAAGTAAATTATGTGTCTAATATGAAACCAACTTTGCGTCATATGACAGACATGGGTGAGGCAGTCTTTAATATCAAACTGTGCCACTCTCACTCTTTCAATGTCCTGGCCTAGGTCCAGCATGTTAAGAGAACAAGACAGTGCCTCTGGCTGTGCTGTAAAGGCCAGTATAGACATTAGCAATGTGGGTGTCTTGTGCTCAGGATGTCAGGGCCACCAGTGAGTATGTGGCACCCATGAACAATCTTCACATCTGTTACCCACTGACTGCTCAAGGCTTCTTCAGGAAACAGGAGAAAATAGGAAGAATAAAGCAGCTAGCCCCACAAGAAGAAAGGAAGAAATGAGGAAGAGACAGGGCCTGAAACCAATGGGAAACACAATTTATAAGACATTATGAGAGAGCAACTAAAGGTGAGGAGGGACAGAAAGAAAGGACTAGCCTGCATCCAAGAAGGCTTGCCTAAAGACAAGCTAGAGGAAATTAAGAGGACACGTGTTGAAGGCCCTTCAGGACCGAAGTATGAGGTGTGGATAAGGGTCACAGGCACAAGGAACAATCCTATGAAACCATGCAAGGTAGTGAAAAAAATGAAGCTCATGTCATATGTGGGTATTATTTCTTTGAAGATAAGGAGGGCAGATCTTACCAACTTTAAAGAGTTCAAAAAGCGGCCAAAACAGGGTATCAGTAAAGAAGTTTGGGATACATTCACAGAAAGAAGACTTACCTTGCAGTGTAACTCATGAGCAAATAGGCAAGTAGTTTTCTGAGGCAGAGCACAGTTGTTTAGGAGACCTTGTAACAAAAATGTGAACGGCGATAAATGGGACAAGCTCATGTAATTTGTTCACTTGATTTCAGTGCACAAGGAAATCACATAAAGGTAGTGGCAATTGATAAACTACAAGACAACAGATTTCCAGCAAAAGAAATCGTTCATATTGATGAGAATTACTATGCAAGTACATAGTTTGCCTCAGGAACTATATATAAGAATTTTAAAAGAGTGAGACTGTAACATTCTCATAATAAAAGCAAGCAGCTTGGACAACAAAATAGAAGTAATAGCATGGGGTGAGGAACTGGATATTATAACAGAAAACAGCGGGCTAACAGTCATGACTAGGATGCAGGTGTTGGAGAGTACGTGCTATTCAGTGAGGATATGATCAAATTGGTAAAAACAGTTGTTAGCATTTTAAGTTAATGATGTGGTATTCTGCACAATGAATGGTGAAACAGGATCCTTTTGGGTCTAAATTGCACAAGGGAAGGAGTCATCAAGATCGTACTGATGCAGTCCTGGGAATCAGCCATGGGCCAGTACAGTGAGAGCAGGGAACAAAGCTCTAGTTAACATTACTAAAGGCAGAAATCTGACAAGGAACGGTCTCATTTGGGACGATCTTAATTTCCAGATCGAGGTTGGAAAGCAAATACAGCTTTCTGCCAGGTGCAATAAAAAGGTCTGGAGTCAATTTCAAGAGGCTATAAAGAAATATAACAAAAGCAAACACAACCCAAGCTTTATATGACCCCAGCTGAGCTCCCTCTCAGAAATTTGTGAAACTAAATTAGCCACTTGGGCACTCAAGAATGAGCAAGATTTCCTTATTCACGAGCCCTGACTTAAAAAACATTATTTAAAGAAACAGACATTTATTAACAGAAAAAAGGAAAACCACTAAATGATAACTTAGCAAACCCGAGTAACCACAGAACTACTATCTATTCAAGAACTGTAGTAGTCATTGCCTTCAGGTATGGCTACCTTTTTAGGTGAAGAACCAAATGTACCTTCCCTTTCTTATACCATACAGCATGCACCTAGTTTCCCACTATTACTGCACACATAGCTTAGCATTAGTATCCTAACACTAACCTCAAATGAAATATGCAGGCCTCTGGTCTTGGATGAAGAGGCCAAGTTTCAACTGCCTCATCTAGGCTGCTACTCCTAGTAGTAGGTAAGAGTAGGTAGCTACTCCTAAGCAGTCTTCAGTTGTCACTGTTTTTGGAGCAGGGCATTTCTGTTATCCTGGTGCTAAGTATGGAAAATTCATTTGCAAGCAAAACCATGGAGTGACAGGACCTAAGGGGGGCAGTGCTGGGGAAAGAAAGAATGGGAGATTAGGAGAGAAACTATCAGAAAAGAAGGCAATAAATGAAAGATACCAAAATCCAGGCTCAGCCAGGCTTACAAAGTGTTCTAAAACTTGTGATAAAATGCTTATCCTTACAAGAAGTGCAAGGAAAGAAATGTCAATACATGGTGGGAATGAATAATGTTGAAGAGCTATCATGTTGTGAGACAAAATCAAGTGAACAATCTACCACAGGCTCCAGTGAGAGGAATGATGTTGACCACTGAGGTGAATCTGGGATGAGTGGATGGAAAAGAAAGACAAACTCAGAGCTTAAAATAGTCTAGTTACAATATTACATGTTCTGAACTCCAGAATGTATCAGAAGCAGATACATTAAATACTAAAGTCATAAATTATCATATAGGAGTTGTATTTTGTAAGCAGAGAATTTCTCTTTAAGCTGATTATAAGAAAGTACATAGCATTTGGACAGAGCAATTAAGCGTTTTTAGGGACAGAATGACATTCAGTAAGACAAAATACAAGGCTGTGTGTCTAGAGGATATGACAGCTCTGCCCCTGAAAGGGACACATCCATTCTTGGAGGTTTTCAAGACTGCACAAAGCCCTGAGCGACATGGCGTTGACAATTCTTTAAGCCGAGGCTGGACTAGAGGCCCTGAGATCCCTTCCAACCTGAATCCTACCATATACTGTCCTAATTTCTGCTGGGATAATTTTCTTTCTAGTAGCTGGTACATAGCCGTATTTTGGCTTTAGTCTGAGAATTATACTGTTAACACAATGATGTTTTAGTTGTTGCTATGTAGCACTTACCCTGATCAAGGACTTCTCAGCCTCCCAATCTCTGCCAGTGAGGAGGGGCACAAGAAGGATATAAACTGCGTAGAATTACCCAGCAGGGTAACTGCTTAGGTTGGGCTGGGTATTGGTCAGTGAATGGTGAGCTACTGTATTGTGCATCAGTTGCTGCTGGGATTTTTTATTTTTTGTTTTTTTTCCTCTCTCTCTTTCAGTTATTGTCCTTTTCATTATTATTATAATTAGTGGTAGTATTATATTAAACCTTATTTTAATCATTAAAATGATCTTATCTCAACCTATGGGCTTTACCTTTTTTCTGATTAGCCTCCCCATCTCACTGAGGGGTGGTGAGTAAGCGAACGGCTGTGTGGTACTCAGTTGCTATCTGGGTTTAAATCATGACACATCCCAAGAAGCCAGTTCAAGCACTGTTAGCAGATCATGTGTGTCCTTTGGAAACCCTCTGTTATATACTAAATAGCAAGACAGACAGTGAAATATATATGCCACATTTTCAGGTTTTGTATAACATGCATCATTCATGAAAAACAATATAAAGCCTAAAATACTGAAAAGGTGTGAAAAATCATGACAGACAAGAACTCAGTAAGCTGTCGAGGCAGAGAGATTCAAACCGTTGAGTCAGAAGGGCTGGTTTTGTCTATATTTGCTTAAAATATTTTTAAAGCTTTTTTTGAAATGTTTACAGCAAAGAAAAACATTAAACATTAGGAACCTCCAGTCAGGAAAATTATTTGCAAGATCACACTACAGATAAACCAATTTAGAAATCAGCTCTTCACTTACTACTCTAAATTTGGAAGAATGTAAATGAAAGAAAAACAGTGCCTTTTATGGATGGCTACCTCAAAACATGCAAGCATGTTCTTTAAAATTTTTCCTTCTTTTTTCATGTAAATTCTTGAAGACATATTATTTAGTAAGTGCTGTAAGAAAAATGTGAAGCTGAATCACAGATGCTGTGAGCAATATGATGCTGAAGTTCTGTCTTGAGCAAGAATATAAACAAGCTGGATGAAAAACAGTAGTACCCATATTTCATTGGTTCCACCACTGGGATGACTGGCAGATATGTACCCTGCTTACATGCAGAAGCAAGAATTTATGATCCATTCTGAGTACAAAAGCATCTGAATTAGAACGCAATCAGCTAAAATTCCATAAAAACCACAAAAATTCGGGAATGCAAGATGGGCATGTAATTTATAATAGATTATCTCCATGATGATGGCTTTTTATGATGTCTTACCCCACATTTAGCATTGAATCATAAAGTTTTTAAGAAGTTCTGAATTTGCTGATTATAGTATACTAGGTGAAATGAGATGCACTGATAAACTTAAAATTTAAGGATTTATTTATATAGGATGAAAACATTGTAGTTATTGTAAGCACACGTCAAGTACACTGATTTTTGCTCAGGAGAAAGAAAGAAATTGGGTGAGCAAGAAAGAAAGTTAAAAAGAAGTGAAGCAAAGTGAAAAAAGAAGAGAATAAGAAAGGAGAGGAAAAGGGAGAGGAGAGGGGAGGGGAAGGGAAGGGAAGGGAAGGGAGGAGAAGGGAAGGGAAAGGAAGGAAAAAAAGGGAAAAAAGGGAAAAAAGGGGAAAAGGGAAAAAGGGAAAAAATAAAAGAGCTGTACTGATATCAAACCTGAAATGTTGACCTATCCAAAAATTATCAGAAACTCAAAGCAAGTTCTACTGACAGGAATGCTAATAAACAGCTACAACAACAACAAAAAAACCCTGAAAATTGCATAATGCTTTCATTGTTCCGTTGGTCGAAGAAGGAAACTGAAAACTCTTGAGTTCCTTTTTTCTTCTGTCCTGCCTTTTCAAGGTCATAATTAGGTGGGATCTGGATTAAAGAAGTTTTGAGTAAGAAAAATATAGAGACCAAATTATTTGCCAACTGGTCAATCTGTCCCTTCCTGATCTTTTGGAGGCATATCTGAAGAGAACGTGCAAGCTTTTTGAGCTGACTCATTCTTGGTTTAAAACCGTTGGTCAGTGATATTAGTGACTGGCTGATGTTCTGTGCCAATTACCCACCACAGCATCAGTGAAACAAGCTGACATAACATCTGGATTTATCAAAGCAAAAGCTTTTAAGTAACAACGCTTTATTCTTTGTCGTGGTTTAAGCCCAGCCACGCAGCCTCTCTCTCACTCTTCCCCTTCCTCCCCCTGCTCCCAGAGGCATGGGGAGAAGAATCTAAAGAATGTAACTCCCACGGGTTGACACAAGAACAGCCCAGTAACTAAGGCATAACACAAAACCATTACTGCTACCACCAATAATAATAATGATAAGGGAAATAACAAGGGAAGAGAATACAACTGCTCACCACCCGCCGACCGATACCCAGCCCGACTGAGCAGTGATTTAGCCCTTCCGGGTAACCACACAAAGTTTATATAGTGGGCATGACGTGCTATGTTATGGAATACTTCTTTGGGTAGTTTGGGTCAGGTGTCCTGTCTCTGCTTTCTCCCGGCTTCCCCTCCTCCCTGGCAGAGCATGAGACTCAGAAAGTCCTTGATCAGAGTAAACATTACTGAGCAGCAACTAAAAAAGTCAGTGTTATCAGCACTGTTCCCAGGCCGAAAGTCAAAACCACAGCACTGCACCTGCTACTAAGAAGGAGAAAAATGACTGCTACTCCTGAACCCAAGACAGTATCCACCCCTTATTCCATACCATTCACGACATGCTCAGATCCCACATTTTCAATATGCCATCACTCTTATATATATACATATATATACATCCACAGAGAGAGAGAGATCATTTCTTAGAGCATGGACCAATCCCTATAAAGCTGCTGAGTCCATCTGGTCCACGATTTCGGGCTCCATCTCTTGTAACAGTCTTTCAGAGCAGGAGAGAGAGTGTGATGTAGTCAATCTGCCAGGCTTCCCCATATTTGTACTTCATCCATCATCCTCCATACTAAACAGGCTTTAACCTCTTGGTTTGCTTAATTGTAGCTCTTGTGACTAACCTGGGCAATAGTATCCATTGTTAAGTCCACCCCTCGATCCCCTTGATCATGAGTCCATCTATATGTTGCATCTCTGCCCTGATGGCCTGAAGTGTCATCAGCCCACCAGGCTCAAAATAATTCACTCTCCCCTTCAGGAGTTCCTGCAACTTGTGTGACTCCATACAGCTGCCTTGCATCTCTGACACTTCCAAAGCACTGGAGGGGCCCACTGACCCAAATACTTGCCTACACTGTCCCACACACCCTGCCAGTCACGACCGTCCAGCCTCAGGGAAAATCTCTTGGTGGTCCTCCTATATCAATGTCTAATCCTAGACAAGGCCCAAACCCAACTCCACTTAACTTTTGAGATCAGATGAAATGGTTGTGGGTAAAACACACTCTGTATGTGTGCCAGCAGGCAGGACTCAAGGGTACCAAAAGGCCATTCAAAACCTTCAGAACTCTCAAATGATGCTGCTGCACTTGTCACTGGGGCTGGTGTAGCTGCTGTGCTTGGAGCTGGAGTAGCTGCGCTGTCTGCTGCGGTCAGAGTTTGAGTAGCTGCTGTACTTGTTTGTAGGGGTGCGTGGGAATATCTCCCTCATAGGCTGACGACCCAAGGAGGGGAAAAAAGATGTGTGATTGCTATACACTTCTATTATATACCTCCCAAAGTATAGAGGTGGTGACCACACTGGGAACACAAGCCAAATCAGTTTCATGATCAATGAGTCTATTGAATTACAAGTCATTACCATAAAGTACAATGAAACAAGAACCTTAGCCCAAGGCCCCCAGTCGATAAACACTAACACAGCAAATACTGGCTGTAAGTAAGGTACGACATGCTGAAACTCCGAGATCAAGAGCAACAACTTTGAGAGCCAATAAATCAGCATTGTGACGAGTGACTGTTAATCCAAAACAATGAATGTTTATCACAAATACGACTAGACACACTCTGGTCGGATCTGTAGTTATCTCAACCTTTCATGGCCCATGTTGGGTGCCAAAAAAGAACTGTCGTGGTTTAAGTCCAGTCAGCCATGCAGCTCACTCGCTCACTCCCCCCTTTCCCCCCCAGCTCCTGGAGGGATGGGGAGGAGAATCAAAAGAATGTAACTCCCACGAGATAAGAACAGTCCAGTAACTAAGGTATAACACAAATCACTACTGCTACCACCAATAACAATAATGATAAAGGAAATAACAGAGAAAGAGAATACAGCACCTCACCACCCGCCAACAGATACCCAGCCTGACTGAGTGGGTAACTGCCTTCTGGGTAACTGCCCCAAGTTCATATAGTGGGCATGACGTGCTATGTTATGGAATACTTCTTTGGGTAGTTTGGATCAGGTGTCCTGTCTCTGCTTCCTCCCAGCCTCTCCTCCCCCCTGGCAGAGCATGAGACTCACAAAGTCCTTGGTCAGAGTAAACATGACTTAGCAACAACTAAAAACATTGGTGTTATCAGCGCTGCTCCCAGGCCGAAAATCAAAACCACAGCACTGCACCAGCTACTAAGGTGGAGAAAAATGACTGCTACTGCTGAACCCAAGACAATACCTACAGCCCCTCTCTGTTGCTCCATGCCATTTATGTGTTGACTACCTTGGGACTGTGGTGTACATCTGAAAATAAGTGTGGTTTTAGCTGTGCCTACAATATTCAAACTAACAATTTTTTTGGTGTTAAGTTTTTCTAAACTGTGACTCTTTCATCAAACTTAGAAGCAGAACATCATGCAGCCTCACCTAGGTCCTCCATCTTTCATCTCGCTGCCCATTGCCCCAGCAGCTCTATTTAAACTCTTAGCCCCGTTGTGTATCGAGTTCTGTCTGTGCTTACTCATGGGACTTTCTTGAAGGACTCTAAATGAATGCTGTAAGTAACTTAATCTCCACTCTTCTTTCTGACATTATCTTGCCATTTTTGATGGACCTTGTCTTTCTTTGTCTTAGGCTGTTGATGTACGCTGTTATCAACACACTGCTCTGACTTGGTTGCTCAGATCCTCTGGAACTGTGCCCTGGTTGAGAGCATCATTACTGTCTGTTCTAAGGTTACCACTGGTTCTGGGCTTGTTCTGCTTTGCAGAGCTGCCCCAGTCTTGCTGATCCCTGAGGCTAAGGGCTCAGACTCTGCTAACAATGTTTGGTGGTAGAGGCAGAAGCAAACACAGCTGGCTGGCGGAGGTCTGTCCATTTGGGGGAGTACATATTTACTAGCTGTGTGCTACATAGAGAGGTCTATTATTCATTGTAGTGTGGTGTAACACGTCAGCTTGGTCTTTTAGATCTTTTATGTTCTGAGACTATGCCAACATATGATCTCACCTTGTTAGTGGGAGGTGTTTTTTTTTGTGTACTCCTCGAAAACGAACTGGGCTCCTGCACACCTGGTATAAATGAGGTAGCTCTACCAGAGTTATTGGGGCTGTGCCAACCTGTGCCACTTAATAATATGACCCAATGTTAAGGACAAATTCCTTTTATGCCAGCTCCTTCTGTGAAGAATGCTTACCAAGAGATCCACAGCAGATCCTGAAGACCAAACTAGAAGGTTTCTAGATTGCCAGAGATTCCTTGAGCTTCTGAGTCTTCTCTGTAATAATTTGTACTCAGTGCAGAACAAGTGTAAAATATTGTAAAGATGATAAAGTGTTCAAATTCCATTTCCAGCATTATGAAATATTACATTACACTAATAAAATTAGTGCCGGCGTCATGCAGAAGGTTAGAATACACAATGAAGAAGCAGAAACAAATAAGCAGACTATTCTTTTGCAAATTATTCATTTGTTTCTTAGACATGAGTGATATGGGTCAGGAAAGTGTTTGCAAGCAGTTAAAACTACCACCCCTTTCTGAACAGACTCTACAAGCAGCAAGTTGAGGCATACCTCCCACTGGCTTCTGGTTTTTCAATAGCCACAGTAAGGACAAAGCCCATTCTTCTCAAGCTTAATTGTTCCTGGAGCTTTCTCAGGAGGATTCCTCTATTGCAGCTGCAAGTCTCCTCTGTTCCAACAACACACTACAAAATCCTCTGGTATCATGCTTGGAATAAATAAGGCCTGTCTGCCAGCATGAGTCAGCAGTAAACACCATCCCTGTACAATTTTGTGAGCAGCTGAGTGGAGGGTGGCATACCGCAAACCTTCTCTATCTGTGTGTAGAGTCCCAGAAACTACCATGCTCTTGGCAGTTCAGGTAATTCCCAATAGTATCTGGAGTTTGTTATTTCTGTTTTGGATTTGCTGTGTGCTTCTGGGTTGAGAAACTGCCAAAATACCATGAGTAGCAACCCTCATAGCTCTGTGTTCTCATGCTTTTTTCTTCCCTGATCTCACGCAATTCCCCACCCAGTTTTTCCATGCCAAGTGATCCAGACAACTTGGACAAGAACTGACAGTTCAGAATGCTTATCCAGAATCCCAAGACAATGATTTTCATACCCATCCTTTATTATAATCTCATGTATTATTACAAACTTGAGTGAATAAAACCATTACATGTCATATAGCTAGCTATTCATTTAACTTCAAAAGTGTTCCCTCATTGTACACTTTTACTGAATGTTTGAGCACAACCCTTATGGAATTCTCATCATAGCTTGAATTCTGAACCATCCACCAGAATCTTTACCTGCACAGCCAAAAGCAAGGTGACTTTTCAATTTCCCATTCAACCATGTAATTTGTAGTGTCTAATGTCACTAATAAGTGTACATGGAAGTAATTTACATTGCATACAAAACTCCACAGAAATAACAGTCTACTGATGATATTCAGAATGTTTTGACTTAAAGGATTTTGTAAGCTGTTCTAAGGCATCTTGAAAATGGGAAAAGGGAAATTGACTGTTTAAAGGGTTTAATGTAATTTTCATAGTGAGTTCAAATGCACATCTTCTGTGACAACAGTAACTTTTCTGACCTCCTTAAGAAAACCAGAAGCTGTAGCTTTACCTTGAAAACGGTGCCTGAATTTACCAGATTTGAAGATGTCAGTGATGCTTAGGTTCTTGTTTCACAGTTCCACAGGCATTTCTCTCAATGACAAAATCAATTTAAGCTGTTCTTGCCCTTCCTTCCAATGCCTCACCATGAGAAAATGAGCACCAACAGCTGCTCATTTCCACTCTCTGACTACACTCACAATTGTGCTGGTAAAATTACTTGTGGACTTTCTGATTCTTTTTAGTCACACACTTTCTTCATAGTGGATTATTTTCAATCTGCAGTTTTTCCCTAATCTAGTTCCTCTGTTTCATTATAACCTACAGTAGTGGGAGAGTGGGTTTGAGGTGACAGTGTAAGGGCAGAAAAAAGAGTAGAGCTGAGCAAGAACTTGGCTTTGCTGCTGAGAACAAGCCTGATATGATGATAGTTTAAGTCCAGCAGTGTGTGCTCGCAGCCCAGAAAGCCAACCGTATCCTGGGCTGCATCAAAAGGAGCGTGACCAGCAGGTCGAAGGAGGTGATCCTGCC